>JAAGKR010007401.1:16303-36931 GCA_011419295.1 Clarias macrocephalus | reverse complement strand
CAGAAGAAAATTAATTAACATCCAATCTCTTATGTCCTGCACACACTGCTCAATTTTAGCAAACTGGTTTTTCTCATCTGGTTTTGCTGAGACATATAATTGTGTGTCATCAGCATAACAATGAAAACTAATACCATGTTTACGAATTATGTTGCCCAGAGGAAGCATGTAAAGGGAAAAAAGCAGTGGGCCTAAAACTGAGCCCTGTGGAACACCAAACTCCACTTGAGAACATGAGGAATGGTCACCATCTAAATCTACAAACTGATAACGATCAGTCAAATAGGATCTGAGCCACAAGAGGGCAGTTCCCTTAATTCCTACTACCTTTTCTAATCTGTGAAGGAGAAAACTATGATCAATGGTGTCAAAAGCTGCACTGAGGTCCAGTAGCACAAGTATAGTGACGCAACCCTGATTAGAGGCCCATTGGAGGTCGTTTACTACTTTAACGAGTGCTGTCTCTGTGCTGTGATGAGGCCTAAATCCTGACTGATACAGTTCATTAATGCTGTTTCTATGAAGATGTGAACATAGCTGCTGTGATACTACCTTTTCCAAAATCTTGGAGATAAAGGGAAGGTTTGATATTGGCCTGTAATTAGAAAGCAGACAGGGGTCAAGGTCAGGTTTCTTGATTAGCGGTTTAATAACGGCTAATTCAAAGGATTTGGGAACATACCCACTACTGAGTGAACAGTTAATTACTTTCAACAAGGGTTCTATTATTGCAGGTACTATCTGTTTGAGAAAATGTGTCGGTAATGTGTAGACATCTTAAAGTGCTAAGATACTAAGAAGCGTTGAAGCAGCTACACCTCCACCTCTCCTAACAGTTCTGCAGACACTCATGAAACAGCTAAACAGATGTTACAGTAGGAGGGACTGTTTCATTCAGGACTGTTGCACTGCAGCTATCTTCTAACTGCTAACTGTTTCATTGATTGATTAATAATGACTTATTTTTTTATCAAGCGGATATTTAAAAATGCTAGCTTAATGGCATTACTTTTTGTCCCCACTAAGCTTCGCTTAGCTTGATGCATAATAGGTCGGAGATTAGGAGAATCGGCCGTACGGCTTAAAAAAGATTTTATGTTGGCCAAAAGAGGGCAGTATAATTAAACTAGTTCATCCCAGTGTGTAATATTTCCCTGAATCTGGCCCTATTTCTTTATAATGTACAGATGGCATTCCTGTGGTTATCTAAACAGCCAATCATCAAAAAGCAGAACATCATGCAGGTGCATGTCAGAAGAGACAGATAAAGTTCAGATTGGGAAGGAAAAGTTCTGATCTCTGCTGATTTTTGTGGGGCAATATGCAGTAATGCTTGGAGTAATCCTGTAATGTAATGCTGTGTGTAGAATTCAACCACAATTACGAGGAAGACTGTCATCTTGACATTTTGTTGGAAGATGACAATCAATACCATACACTAAGTGATTCAACCACAGAAAGGCATTAATGAAAAAGCTGGCTGTTTACAGAGTGCTGGATTGAAGCATGTGCAGGGAAAGGGAACAGTGTGACAGGGTTGAACGCTGGCCTAAAAAGATTCTCAAGCAAAGGTGATTCAAATGAAAGTAAATTGTTCATTTCATTTGGATATCAAGGTCCCAGAGTCTGGAGGAAGAGTGAAGAGGCAAAGAATCCAAGTTGCTTGAAGTTTCCACAGTTGCTGATGATTTGAGGTGCCATGTCCTCTGATGGTCTTGATCTCCTGTGGTTTATAAAGCCCAAAGTCAACACATTGTCCACCAGGAAATTTTAGAGCACTTAGTGCTTCTGTCTGCTGACCAGCTGTATGGAGATGCTGATTTTCTGTTCTAGCAGGAAGAGACTAACTAACTGAAAGACCACTAACTGCTTTGCTGACCATGACATTATTGTGCTTGACTGGCCATCCAGCTTACCTGACCTGAACCTCATAGATAGTATATAAGCTATTGTCATGAGGAATGTGATTAACAGCCAATCCAACAATACAGATCGATGAGCAAAGCAATCTGGTCTTCAATAATGTCTCAGCATTGCCTCTGGCTAATTAGTTAGACATTAGTTACAGTCAAAGTGATTAGATGTTTCCCCCTTTCTGATGTTTACAAACATTGGAACATGTGATAAAAACATATTTCTTGTTGCGAGAGTGTGTCCTGTTGGACCATATGAACATTTATTAGCTGTCTTGGTTTGAAACCCGCATTTATCTATGAAGATAAATTCAGAGCTACAGTGGAGAGAAGGAAGGGACCTGCTCCTGATCCAAAATATAAAAACCCATGGATCAAGCATGTTGAATGTAGTGTCAATGGGGCTGTAAGCCAGGCCATATTTTATAACTGTGGGGCTTTGCATATATTTGAATGATGTAATTGAATTATAACTTAAATTGTCTTTTTCAGTGCTTAGTACTGGATTCACTTTATTGAAGGACAGAATTCAGACTAGGCTTGCATGCTTATTAGTTGAACATGCTGCCACACATTTATGGTTCAAGTCATATTCAGGCGTTATTAGCTCTGGCAAAGGCAAGCTTCTATTTGCATTAGGTTCTGTACTCTCTTTCATCCACTGCATATTTTTATTTTTTTTGCATTGTCTATAATTTATTTAATAAGGTCTCATAAATTGCAATTTACAAAATTTAATTACAGCTCATATTCCTATTGCCAGATGTCTTAACATTTCCTGTTTTCATAGATTGCAGTTATATGTTTGCAAAGCCAGATGATGATTCAAAATCAACCTATCTGATAATTTCTCTAAGTGAGGAGCGTAAACCAGCTGCAATCACATTAAAATTTATATCCCAAAGTTGTAATGTGTATCTTTATTTAAAGATCATAATCCATAATTCCCTGTTTATCTTTGTGATTAGATAATTAATGAAACATTTATGAAGATTACATGCACATTTACCTAAGGATTTCCTCTGCTACTAACTAGATTAGATATGTATCAGTTTGTAAGTTTTGAAAACAAAGAAGTAAATTATAAAAAAAAGAAAAAAAATGGTACTCCGGGTTATGTTATCTGGGACAATCTGAGACCGCCTACAGTAGATCGGATTTTAGAATACAGACAAGGGGTGGAGTCTGAACTCAGTGAGTTTAACTCAAAACAAGCAACAGGAAGAGCTCATACCACACATGCCGCTCTGAGAGAGAACTAGAGAGAGAGAGAGAGAGAGAAAGATAAAGCGAGAGAGGGGATAAAAAAATTAACACCATGAGCATTCTGCTGCAAATTCTTCTTGCTTTGCTTATCTCCCTCGTTGGAGGACTTTACATTCTTGGAGCCTTTCGTCGACAAAAGTCTGGAGAACCTCCTCTGGATAAAGGTCCTCTTCCATGGCTGGGACATGTTCTGGAGTTCAGAAGAGACACTGCAAAGTTTCTGGAGAGGATGAGAAAAAAGCACGGGGACATTTTCACTGTGCTGCTAGGAGGGTTTTACTTCACCTTCATCACAGACCCACATTCTTTCAGCTCTGTGGTTAAGGAGGCCCGGAGTAAGCTGGACTTTAATAAGTTTGCCAGGCTTCTGGTCAGGCGTGTTTTTGGCTACCATCCCATAGAAGGAGAGCACAAGCTCATTCAGGCTTCCAGCAACAAGCATCTGATGGGTGAGGGTCTGGTGGTGTTAACGCAATCCATGATGAACAATCTGCAGAACCTCATGCTGCACAGTATGGGGTCTGGAAATGATAATGATGACAGACTGTGGCAGGAGGACGGACTTTTCATTTACTGTTACAACATTGTGTTCCGTGCTGGATATCTGGCACTTTTTGGAAATGAAGTGGCAAATACTTCAGAAAGTGTGGACAAAGCAAAGGAGGCCGACCGAAAGAAATCAAATGAGCTGTTTCATGAGTTCCGTAAATATGATCGACTTTTCCCAAATCTGGCCTACGGAGTTCTGGGACCATCTGAGAAAATGAAAGCTGAAAGGCTGAAAAGGCTTTTCTGGAAAGTCCTCGCTGTGGAAAAGATAAAGACCAAAGAGAACACAAATGACTGGGTGTCTGAATCTCATCATGTGCGTGCTGAGCATGGAGTGCCCGAATCCATGCTGGACAGGTACATGTTCCTGCTCCTGTGGGCATCCCAGAGTAACACGGGTCCTGCATCATTCTGGCTTCTCCTGTTCCTCATGAAGCACCCAGAGGCCATGGAGGCAGTGAAAAACGAGGTTGATGAGGTTCTCCGTGAAACCGGACAGGAAGTGGAGAGCCAGGTGGTCCACTGATTAATGTGACCAGAGACATGCTGCTCAAAACCCCTGTTCTGGACAGTGCTGTAGACGAGAGCCTGCGCATGACAGCTGCTCCCGTGCTCACACGAGCTGTAATGGAAGACATGACCCTGAAAATGGATAATGGTCTTGAATACAAGGTCCGCAAAGGTGACCGTGTGGCCCTGTTCCCTTACACCGCTGTCCAGACTGACCCGGAGGTGCACCCCGATCCACACACCTTCAAATACAATCGCTTCCTCACACCTGAAGGTGGAAAAAAGACTAAATTCTACAAAGGAGGAAAAAAACTGAAGTACTACAACATGCCGTGGGGTGCCGGGATCAGCATGTGTCCCGGGAGGTTCTTCGCTGTCAACGAGCTCAAGCAGTTCATCTTCCTCATGCTTTCATATTTTGACTTTGAGTTGAAAAACCCAGATGAAAAGATCCCAGATATTGATGTGAGGCGGTGGGGATTCGGGACAATGCAGCCAACACGTGACATCCCATTCAGATACAGACTCAGATTTTAAAATGTTCATGTTATTAACACTGTACTCTTTACCTGATTGTCAGTGACGATGATGATGATGATGATGATGATGATTACTTTTGCTAAATATTTCTGGAACATATTTTAGAAACATGTCTTCTAATGTCTTGTAGTTTAATAATATTGATTTAAACTGTGTTACTTCAGAAAGAAAAATAACACTTTATGATAATATTATTAGATAAGAAATCATGTTTAAGGTTGTTTCAGCCACTCTAATTTACCGTTACTTTTTAACTGTATGACACTTGAGTTTTATTCTATGTTGTTGTTGTGTTCCATGGAAGGCACTTTGAGGCTTTGGCTGAATGAAGATCATGTAATTAGTACAATCACCACTCTAGATTCTTACTATTATATATGAATGGGAAATGGTGACATAAACCCTGTGTGAGAAGATGAAACACACACACACACACACACACACACACACACACACACACACACACACATAGCTCAGAATCTCTATCACAGTAAATATTGCTGAATAAAAATAAAAAAATAAAACCTGTGACAAAATGTGATTATTTTAAAGAGGGTGAATACTTTTCTATACCCACTGTGTGTGTGTGTGTGTGTGTGTGTGTGTGTGTGTGTGTGTGTGTGTGTAACTAACTTTGTCTGTTTAGCATAATTTTTTTGTGCAGTGGTTCACTTATTGTGAGATAATACCGATATTGTGAGTGTACATTAATAAAAGAAGACATTTAAATAATGTATTACACTCATGTGTACAATCAAAAATGACATTGCATTTTCAGTTCATTTTACAGTTACCAGAAGAAATAAGGGTTTTTAATTAATGTGAGTTTTTCTTTTGCACTAGTCCTTAGATGTCATGTCATTAACTTTGGCTTTGTGCTCAATCTAATCTAATCTAATCTAATCTAATCTAATCTAATCTAATCTAATCTAATACAATATAAACCAATCTAAGAAAACAACACATATTAAGCATAAACTCAGGGCAGTAGTGATGATGTGCAGTAGATGTGTGCTATAGTGGCAAAAAGGGTCATACATTTAGTCTGGACAAATAAACTTTTTCCAAGAAAAAAACCTGCATCATTTGTGTAAAAGAAACATAATCTCACCATCGGTGTCATTTTACCAGTGCAGGCATCATCTGTTTGTGGGTTTAGCTGGTACAGCGTGTACTAGATAAGATCAAACACAATGATCAAAAACTCAAAGGCTTGAGTCGAGCCATCAATGTAGACATGGTATGGTGCATTGGACAGTGTGTCACAAGGGTTGTTGGTATATAAACAGGACAGTATGAGACCCCGAACAGATGCATGGGCCATCGCTTTAAGACTGACCTGGACTGAGATGGTACCCTCAACTATTTTTGAGCACTGTGTTCTAGCACTGAGCGATGATCAAACTAAGGTCATTATGGGTAGCAGGGATTGTTTTCCAGTCATACTGTGTGTTAGGTTGCTGGAAGTTCAATATAATGTGCTAATGAAAATAAACTTTAAGTTAATATGGAGTCCAGTTATTGGAGACTCATGTACAAAACTGTAGGAAATTCTATTCTTCAACTATTAAGCACTGTCTATACTATACTGTCTGCAATGTGTCAAAGAGATGCAACCCTGATCTGGGACCAGTAAGAGGTCATTGACCACTTTAACCAGTGCTGTTTCTGTTCTATGATGAGATCTAAATCCTGACTGATACATTTTGTGTAAGCTTTTCACATGTAGATATAAACACAGCTGCTGCAATACTACCTTATCTAGGATCTGGCTTATACAGGGGAGGTTTGATATCAACCTGTAGGTGAACAGCTGACAGGGGTCAAGGTCAGGATTCTTAATTTGCTGTTTAATGAGTGCTTATTTAAAAGATTTTGGTATATTCCCACTGCTGAGTGAAGAGTTGCTCATTTTTAACAGGGGTTCAGTTATTTCTGGAACATAGCTAGCTTACTATCTACTGCATGTTCTTTAAAGCTCTCTGTGTAGCTCCGTAAGAAAGAAAAAAAACACAGAGAATCAAATATTTCAGTGTGTGTGAATTAAATCTGAACATTAAATGTACTGTTCAACATGACCAAGACCAGAAGATTCAAAGAACAAAAAATGTCACTAAAACATACAGACAATTGCTGATGTAAAATCTTTGACTTGGGGAGCAACACAGACAGAAGGTGACATCTCATGGGAAAAGGTATTTTATTAGAAAAATAGGGAAAAAATGGGGGATTAAGGAGGTGATGGTTGTGCATGTTAAGGTCCAGAATGGCGGCGACCCGGAGTGGTGAAGTGGCCTTGTACAAACAGCAGCTCCTCAGTGGCATGTTTGGAGTAGTAGCCAGTCATCCCTCCCCAGTTTCCTTTGGTGCAGCCACAGGCAGGAGTCAAATGCGACAAAGCCCATGTGGTTATTGTGAAGTATGGTTACCCACACGATCCCATGACAGTGATGACTATTGTTCCCATCGACAATCACTGACCACCAGTGTTCCCATTAAACAATAAGTGATCACCAGTGTTCCCATTAGTCATTTACTGATCACCAGTGTTCCAACAACAGTCACTGATTACCAGTCTTCCTATGAACAATCACTAATAATGAAAATGATCTCATCAAGCTTCTTCTTCATCAAGAAACCAAAGGGGGGCTCAACAAGGTCTCGGTAAAGTACAGATACCCCCTACCCCTAGTTCCTACAGCCCTGGAACAACTTTGAGAAGCAAAGTGGCTATAATCTCATCAGAATTCATGAAGGAAGATGAATGGAAAACTGCTTTTAGCACCACATCTGGACTCTATGAATACTGTATGATGCCATACGGTCTATATTCAGCACCTGTAGAATTTAAAAACTTTACTAAATGCAAATTGCCTTCTTGGGGTATGTTATCGCCAGGAGGGTGTACAGATGGATGAAGAGAAGGTATCAGCTGTAAAGGACTGGCTCAGCCCAACATCTATAAAGAAACTACAATGCTTCTTAGCATTAACACATTTCTTCAGAACATTTGTTATCAGCCACATTGCAGCACTATTAATGAACAAGCTAAAAGGAAACTCAAAAAGTTATATATAAAAAAAGTATATGATTTCTATGACTTGCTCCAGCGTAGTTACCAAACCTTTTGAAACTTGTGCATTAAGCTCTTTTGGATTTTGACCTTGTTTGTTTCTTTTGGTATTTAGTTTAGTTTAGCCTCATCTAGTTTATGCTTGTTGTACATCGCTCGACCCTTGGCTGTTTTCTGGGGTTTGATTTTGTATTAGTCGTGCAGGTTTGAATAACTTTGATCATTGAACTGTGTGTTAATGAATATCTTCATTCACTTGCATTCTCCAAGTCTGAATTTCTAACACCCATCAACAATCATAGACCAGTGATCTCACTAAACAATCACTGATCACCAGTGTTTTCATAAGTTTTCCCATCAACAATCACCGATCACCAGTGTTCCCATCAACCACTCAGAAATCACCAGTGTTTCCATCACCAATAACTGAACTGACTAGTGTTCCCATTAGTCATTTACTGATCGCCAGTGTTCCAACAACAATCACTGATTACCAGTGTTCCTCTAAACAATCACTAATAATGAAAATGATCTAATCAAACTTCTTCTTCTTCATCAAGAAATAAAAGGGGGGGCTCAGACCGTGAATTGATTATTGGGAGCTCAACAAGGTCTCAGTAAAGAACAGATACCCCCTACCCCTAGTTCCTACAGCCCTGGAACAACTTTGAGAAGCAAAGTGCCTATAATCTCCTCAGAATTCATGAAGGGAGATGAATGGAAAACTGCTTTTAGCACCACATCTGGACTCTGTGAATACTGTATGATGCCGTATGGACTAAGTGCAAATTGCCTTCTTAGGATATGTTATCAGCCAGGTGGGTGTACAGATGGACTTAGAGAAAGTATCAGCTATAAAGGACTGGCTCAGCCCAACATCTATAAAGAAACTACAATGCCTCCTAGGATTAGCAAATTTCTGTTTCTGATAACAGAACATTTGTTATCAATTTCAGCTACATTGCAGCACTATTAATGAACCTGCTAAAACAAAACTCAAAAAGTTGACTTGCTCCAGCGTCATTACCAAAACTTTTGAAACTTATATGCTCTTTTGGATTTTGACCTTGTTTTTTTTTTTTTTTTTTTTTTTGTGGTATTTAGTTTAGCCTTTAAACTCTAGTTCATGCTTGTTGTACATTGCTTGACCCTTGGCTGTTTTCTAGACTTGTGTGTTAATGAATATCTTCATTCACTTGCATTCTCCAAGTCTGAATTTCTTACACCCATCAACAATCATAGACCAGTGTGTCAAGCAACCACTTATTGATCATAAGTTTTTCCATCAACAATCACTGATCATCATTGTTCTCACTGACCAATCACTCACCACCAGCGTTCCTACGACAAATCACTGATCACCAGTATCCCCATCAACAATCACTAATCACTCATGTTCCTATTGACAATCAATGATCACCAGTATTCCCACTGAACTATCAACAATCACTGGTAATTAAAACACTATAATTACTTTTACTGATATATTCATAATAATAATTTTTTTTATCAAAGCTTTGAGCTTGTTTGCCCTTGGAAGACATGACTGAGCTGATTATAACCAGGCAGCTCTGTGTGTGTGTGTGTGTGTGTGTGTGTGTGTGTGTGTGTGTGTGTGTGTGTGTGTGTGTGTGTGTGTGTTACTTGAATGCAGATGCTCTACTTAAACATATAATCACAGGCTCGTCATAAATGTACAAAACCACAAAGGTTTGCAAGAACTCAGTTTTATCAAGGTTAATGTTCGATCTTTGACCCTGATATTGTGTCTCACTTATTCCACACTTTAACCTTTTCTGGTGCCGATTGTCACTGAAGAAACAAGAAGCTTTTCAACATCTCATTACTATTAAAGAAAAAAATAATAATAATGATGAACCATGACATTGTGCTGTTTCCAAACATTATGGTGCAAATGCTCTTGACCTGATTATTATTATTATTATTATTATCAAGAACAATGGCTCCATTAGACAGCAATGTGATGTAACCCACTTGGCCAGTACTTGGTGGTGCAGGGTTTCGACAGAATAACCTCCCTTTGTTCTATTCCATTCAGTGTCTCCCACACAGTAATGGTTGTGGTTTGGTTCAGGTCAGAGGAGCACCGCTGGACCCCTGTCTCAACCTCAGGAGGAGCATGGAGCAATGGAGCTGATGAAGAGGTAGGTGATGATGGTGCTGATCAGTGTATTAGAAGTTTGGTTGCTTTAATGGACGAGGACAGGTTTCAGATTTATCTTAGGTGTTGCTGTGCTGTGAGTTCCTCAACCTCGGCTACATCATTCCAGTTCATGGCCTCGATTTATCAGAGTGAAATTATTATTATTATTTTTTTTTTATGTATTGCTCCTAGTTAGGAAGCTGGGGTCAGAGCGCAGGGTTAGAGCCCCTGGGGCAGCAATGGTTAAGGACATGACCCCTTGAACTCAGGAGTTTTGTGACCCAAGTGCAGTTCTGTCTGGAGTGTGAACACCAAACCATGTGGCACATTTCTTTTTAATACACGTCAATGAGAACAGTAACTTGCTGAAACTCTGCCATCTATCAGAGTGTTAGATGTAAAATGCTCAGCTGATGATCTTTTATTTTAGTAATTGAGAATAAATTTCTAAGACTGTATATAAGGGTGTATCACTCATTCACTCATCATCTATAGCGCTTAATTCTGTATTCAGGGTCACGGGGGCCTGGAGCCTATCCCAGGAGACTTAGGGCACATGGCAGGGTACACGCTGGACAGGGTGCCAATCCATCGCAGGGCACAGACACACACACATACACTCACTCATTCACACACTACGGGCAATTTGGGAACGGCAATTAGTCTAACCTACGTGTCTTTGGACTGTGGGAGGAAACCGGAGAAACCGGAGGAAACCCACCAAGCACGGGGAGAACACGCAAACTCCATGCACACAGAGACGGGAATCGAACCTGGCCGGGGATCGAACCCGGACCCTGGCGGTGCAAGGCGACAGTGCTAACCACTACACCACCGTGATAAATATGTGATGAATATCACATTCTGAGACAATCTAGAACTCTGACTGCTTGAACATAACACACTGCAAAAAGATTTTAATCCATTCCATCACTTTTTTCTATTAAATGGGAATAATTCTGTTTAATAACTATATATTCACTATAGTGTATACTGTAGTGCACATAAGCACAAGTATGACTCAAACCACATGCCCTTATTCATAGGGCACATAAACAATAGCATCAGTTACAATCTGCACTTCAATCTGGAGCACTCTGCAATGGCATGAAATATGGTCTCTTTCTGTTTACAAAAAGGACATCCTTGTTCTGTGTTGGGGTACAAGCATGAAATAAAAGCATTGACTGCTAAAATACCATGTAAAATTCTCCACTGTAAATCTCCAGATCTTTTAGTTAATGGTGGCTTGTACAGTGACCTCCACCGTGGCTGTTCTTCCTTAGTTAATCTAAGAAGCGAACGCCAAGGTGTATCAAATTTTCCATGTAAAAATGTTTTATTAAGAAATTTAACACATATTTTAAAAAGTAATTTTTTTCCCTGAGACAGTGTAGAAGTCCATGTTTTCAGGATCAGTGACCAGAGTGTTCTTCCAGGTTTGGGAAGGGGTTTTCTCCTGCCCCAGGGTAGTTATGACCGTACGGATCAGTACTTCAGAAAGCGAATTGTTCGCAATGTCCAGGCGTGCTCCATGGGTTAAAGGTTCTTTCAGAAGCCAGTAAGTTGACATTGTGTTATGAGGTCTCTGTATTTTAAAATAATTCCATATCTTAAAAAGATTATGGTAAAAAGACCATTTTGAAAAGTCCAATTTCCTTGGGTCCATTAGGAAAAGAGTTTTTGTCCATCTTGAGGGTCCCGAGTGTTCTTAAAATTGCGCAAGTTACTGCATTCCAACTAAAAGGTGAGGTGCCTAGGAATTTCTGTGCAAACTGTAGGTGAAAGGTGGCGATTCTGCTCTGCAGATGCACTAAACTTTGCCCCCCTTGACCATAAAAGTCTTTCAGGCAGTGTTGGTACCTGATCAGACCAATTTCCGAAGTCGTGCTTCACTTTTTGGCCAGTTTACTTTTACGGAGGAAATTTTTTCGAAGTCCTACAGTACCTCGATTGATGCATCAATGTCTCTTTGTTTGTTTAAGAATAAAATAATATTCAAATAATGTCATCACCATATGCTGAGAGACAGAGAGTTTCTTCTTTTTCAGGAATCGTGAATTTCAGTTCATACCTTATGTAGCAAGGGTTCTATAGGTATGGCATGAAGCATTCCTGATAGTGAACAACCTTGTCTAACCCCCGTGTATTTTAAAAGGACTTTCAGCACACTATCAATGTCATTGTATAAAACTAAAATTTTCTTAATAAAATCAGAATTGAAACCAAATGCTTCAAGAGTTTTCCATAAAAAAAATTGTGCTGCACCCAATCAAATGATTTGTTTTTTGATCGAGGGAAACCAGACCTATATGCAGCCCATATGGTTTGGACTAGTGAGATATTATCAAATATGGATCTGCCAGGAATGTAGTACATTTGGTCAGTGTGTATGACTTCTTCTAAAACATTTCTTAGCCTTGCTGCAAGTGCTTTTGATAACAGTTTGATATTGCTACAAAGCAACGACACGGGTCTCCAATTCTTAATATCGGTCAAATCTCCTTTTTTGGGGAGTAGAGTGAGGGCTGCTCTTCTGCAACTCAGTGGGAGTATTTTTACTTTATTTAAAGTGTCATTTAGGACTTCACAGATGTCCTCCCCAGTGATACTCTATGTCCATGTCTCTGCCTGGGGCCTTACCATTGCTCATGGTTTGTAGTTCTTTGTGAAGTTCTTTTAGAGTTAATGGCCCATCGAGTTCAGCATTCTGAGAAACCTCAGGTCGATTCTCTAAGTGCAGCTGTTCGATCTCAGTGTTTTTCATAAAACTGAGCAGCTCTCTTATCAATATTAAAAGTATCTGATAAAATGTCTCCATTTTTAGACTGTATCTAAAAATTGTCTTTTCTAAATGAAAAAAAATATTTGAAAGTGAATCCATTTGGCTAAAATCCTTACAGCAGCACCTTGCACTTTGGATTCCAGTAGATCAGAAAGTTTCTTTTTTTGTTTGTTTTAGGGTCTGGATAAGGGTTATATCAGATTGAAAGTCTGAAATGTCTTTTTGCAACTCACTTATTGATTGATTTAAGACTTTTGTGACATTGAGGGTGTGCTGTTGACACACCATTGTTGCAGTGATTTAAAATCTGACTTCTCCTTTTTAAGAATTTTTAAATAGTCTCTAAAATCCAGTATGCGCTCTTCGGTTTAATATTTTTAAATTTTGCTTTACATAAAATCAGGCTGTGCTCAGAGAAACTGAGAGAGATCATTTGACAACTTTTAATGATGTTCAGTTGGTGTTTAAAACCATAAAATCTTTCTAGCTGTGCAAGGGAGATGATATTATTACTAGAATGAGCCCAAGTTTATTGTTTATCAGACTCATGCAGAAACCTCCAGGTGTCACTCAGCTGATGTTTTTCTATTTTTTCATTATTTCATTGCTTTCATTATTTCATCTAGATTATAGGATCTTGCGATAAACCTGTTTGAGAATGAGACCGCCAGTGCTCCGTTCCACTCATATCCCCAATCTGTTGCAATTCTATTGTCATTGTGTGTTTCTCGTAATAAAAGTACATCTGTTTTTTCCTGTTTTGACATCTCAAAAAGTACAGCTCTCTTTTTTCTATCTCTTGCACCATTCATGTTTAGGGTGGCAACACAAATCTCTCCCCATAACTGAGCAAAAGATAGAATACAACAATACAAACCCATTATTATTCATGCCGGTAAAAGGAAAGTTAAAGCATTTCATTTTCCCCCAACACAGAGTTTAACATAGTTACAATTTTTCTTGCTCTGTAAATTTCTGCTTTGTCAAATTCGCCCATGGATTGTCTAAAAGCATCTAGCAGCCTTTTTGCATTGGTAAAATAGTCCCGAAAATTTACTTTTTTCCAGTTTTTTGTCATTTTTAGGAAAAAAAATCAGTTCCTCAGTGCTGTACTTTTCCTCTCCATCCAGTGTTTTTTTTTTTGTTTTTGTTTGCTATTAGACATTAGACAGGGTCACTTTTTTTTGATGGTGTTGATGGGGGAAGTACGCTGTAGTGAGACCCTGCTACGTTTATGCCATTCACTATCAGCTCTGTCACCTTTTCCACGGTGCTTAGGAAAAGCACCACCGCACTGTTCATCCTGGACGCGGCTCAGGTCCGACCACTTCCCCCACGGCCAGACTGCAGTCCTCCACACGAGCGCAGCACGCGATTCTAATCCCCTGCCGGTGGGTCAGGGTGTCAAAAGTTTTATACCTTGTGGACGCCAGGCTCTCCAGCAAACACACTGGAGCCGAGGCTCCGTGCCGAAACATCTGAGTCACAGAGGTTTGGTGAGCTTCCTGCACGATGTGAGATTAATTAGAAAAGCTCCTTCCTTTTCTTAAAAAAAGGTAAGAAAATAAATAAATAGATGAAAACGTTTGAGCCAGAACGCTGAAAAAAACAGAGTAAAAAGAGTAATAATAAATACATGTATATAAAACAAAAGAGTACAGACATTTAGCTCTGCAAAAATAAAGTGACACAAAAAAGAAAAGAAAAAAAAGGAAAGCAAGGTTACACTTCACATACTATATGGAGCTGATGTCAGTTTGGGCTCTAAATATCTGCTGAGTGCATTAGTGTGCATAGTGTATTAGCAATATTTGTCTTGTCAATTTTGTTAGTGTGTGTGCACGTGTGTGTGTGTGTGCGTGTGTGTGTGTGCGTGTGTGAGACGGGTGGGTGATCTGTCTGTGACGAGTTATTATGTTTGTGCATGTTTGTGTGTCTGCTGTGTGAGTCTGTATGTTAACATGTGTGATGTGTGTATTAGTATGTCTGTGATGTGTGTGTGAGACATGTGACTTGCTAGTGTGTGTGCGTGTGAGAGAGAGATATGAGTGTGTGAGTGTTAATATTTGTGGTGTGTGTGTGTGTGTGTCTGTGGGCGTCTGCGAGGGTTAACATTTGTAATGTGTGTGTATGTATGTGTGCATGTGTGTGATGTATAAGTTTGTTTGTGCATGTGTGTGTGTGTGTGTGTGTGTGTGTGTGTGTGTGTGTGTGTGTGTGTGAGAGAGAGATGTGTGTGTGTGAGTGTTAACATTTGTGATATGTACGTCTGTAGAATAAGCCGCAGATGCTGAAAAAATCAGTTTGGTGTCGATTGTATAATTTCCCTAGGAGGAGTAAATCAAAATCCATCGGTGTGTTTTTGCGAACGACACAAAATAACCGGCCTCCTGTTGAGTTGAGCCCAGGACATGAAGCACGAAAGTTGTTCGGCTCAATGAGCTCTAAATGTGTCCCGAGTTTCGTGTGCCTACGTGAAAGTGTGTATGAGCTGGGCAGCTAAATCTCGTGTGGCCACGCGGCTCTAATGGCATCCTAATGACAGCAGATTCCAGCCTGTCTGCCAAGTTTCACTCTACATGTTTAATTACTTTCTGCGTGGCCTTATATTGAGTGATGGGTTCGGTGACATCACATTTAGTGACGTTACGTTCGGTGACATTATAGTATGATGCTTTTTTTTCCAGCATCTGCTGCCTATTCTACACATGTACACATCACAAATGTGAACACACACACACACACACACGCACAATTTCAATTCAATTTTATCTCTATAGCGCTTTTAACAACGGTCTTTCTCTCAAAGCAGCTTCACAAAATGAAATGGAATTTTATGGACATATACGTTATACATCATATTTTGTTAAGTGGGCAGGTCATGAGGTGCACCCGCGAGGCGATGGCTTGTTGTAGGTCTTAACATGCTGAATGGACAGAGGTGTGGTGTGTGGGGTGGCGATGGAGCAGGGTGCTTGGGCCCGCTCATTGCTGCTTGCAACAATATTTCTAATTGTCATTGCCAAATTTGTACATTTTTTTCTGGTCCTGAGTCTTTATTACATCAGTGTGTGATGGCAGTGTGTTAGTGTGTGACCATTGTGTTGTGGAGCAGTGACTCAGGACCAGTCGGATGAGGGGACTGATGGTGTCTTTGCTCAACTCTTGGTACTGCAGAGCTTTATAATGGTGTGAGTGTGGCTCGTTCTCTTTAAGGAGTTTAGAATTTAATTATCACTAACGGATGTCAGGGTAATTCTGACACGCTCGCACACACACACACACACACACACACACACACACACACACACACACACACACACACACACACTGTAAACATGGTGAGGTCACATGACTTCATACTGAGGGATTTCCCTGAGGCACCCCCCCCCCCAGCCCAGCCCATCTCCTCTCGTTTATTTATCCTTCCTTCTGATCTCCCTCGCTTGAGTCCCCTGTGTCCTCCATGTCCGCCCTGATGATCACACTGCTTCAGGCACCAGCCCAGAGCCACCACACAACAACAACAATAACACAGTGCTACAGTGTCCTGCTCCTCTGAGCTTCAGCAGCAACTAAACAACAGCAATGACTGAATCACTCACACTGAGTCATTTGTCTTAGTAGCTCATTCAGAAAGACTGAATCACTCACAAAATCACAAAGGAAGGGGGGGGGGGGGGTTGGGGGGCTCCAATATGGTGCCACCAAATATGTTGTTAAGAGTTGTAGCCCCAATGCAGGAATTAGAGGGGAGTGTTGAGACGTGGGGTGATTATGTGTACCTTGGCGGGATTAATAGATTAGAGTATTGCTAAGAAAAAAAAATTATTTGTTTATTCTTCTCCTGCCTTCTCAAAGTGGGCTTTGTTTGACTTGCCCACTGTTTCAGAGGCCTCAGCATCTGTCATACAGGCACTGCAGCAGTGCCATGACTTTAGTGCTTTATCTACTTATGAGCTTTCTGGTAGCATAAGGGTTCAAGGTAGTAGGACTTGTCGCATCCCAGCTGGAGCTATGAAGCTGGTAGTGGCCACCTGCTCCGACTCGTACTCAGTCGTACTGTGCTATTTGTGCCACTGGATTCTGGTTTGCTGGCTGGACTTTTGGCATCTCCTGCCATAGCAGAGGTATGTGAAGGCAGTGTGGTGGAAATTCTGTGAATATTATAAAGACAAGTAATTCATACTCTGGGTAAGAGCAAAGTCACAAAGGTTTTATTTTATACTTCTGCAGAAGGACCAGAGTCTCACACAGCAAACAGTTGCAGCATGGAGGAAGCTGATCTCTTTCTCTCTGCGTCCCATTTTATACACAAACATCTCTGCTAACATAATCAACATAGAATTCCTACATTCAAACTCGCAACTCTTTATCTGACCCAGACCAGATGTCCAGACCTTATCATTTATTCAGGGACAACTACAATCAGGTTGTTTCTGTTCTATTCTCGGCCTTGTGTTTCTAAGCTTCGGCAAACAAGTTTAAAGCTTCTATAATCTACAGCACAATTACAAATTAATACATCATTAAAATGTGATATTTCCATCACAATTCCCCCCTTTTGTCATTCTATGACAACCTACTTAATTATATATACACTTCACAATTTTCTAAAGATTTACATTATGTCTTCTTCCATATCAGGATCTAAGTCACAATCAGGATAATAGTCACCTGAATTTTGAGGCCTGTCAGAAGTCGGGACGTCCTAGTCACCAGTTGAATCCGGTTTCAGTTGTTTTATGTTCTTGTCAGTCCGTCGTAACATTTGATATTTTACAGTGTTCAGAACTAGTTCTTGTATACATACAGGGTTTTATACATTTACCTTGTTTAGGGCTACTGTTGTTCCTCCGCTCAGGTAGGAACTACATTTGCCCCTGGGCTAATCCATGGGTTTGCTAAAGTGTAACCTTGAAATTTAACAGGGACATTTCTATTCTCTGACATCCGCGGCTCCCATGGATCTTCTGTGTGTACTGACACACTAGGGGTAACGTATGCAGGATAACATGAGCCTGTCCAATTAAAATACTTTGCATATGCGATTGACCAACACACCCAGGGACTGCTGCGTTTGGCCTCCCTGTTTGCTTGTAATATCTGCAGCATGGCCATGGTGGTTATCGGTATGATACAAGACATGTTGTCTGCATTTGCTTGTGCTGCTGTGACGTTATTAAGGGGCAGTGCCACCCAGCTCGAGGACATGGCATGGCATATCCAGCACAAGCCGTTGTGTGTCTGTCATATTATCAGCAGTGTCTAATGAGCACATCCCCAATTCCCTGCACACCTCCTAAGGTTAGCGTTAGGCCTTTTTATCGTACTGTCTCCTCTCCTTATTCTAGTTAAATGTATGTGGCTTGAGTTTGCTAAATACTTTACCATGGCTGTTTCTCCATGAGTCTTCAATAATGAGGCACATCAAGGTTACAACTATTACTATTATCATTTCTAAAATTACCCAGATTACTTTGGGGTGTTGTTGAAATTGACTTTGATTTTTTAACGGTCAAATTTAAACAGTCCAGTCCAGCCAATTCAATGTCTGTAATGTGAATAATCTCAGTCACTGGTATTTTCTGTCCTCTAAAACAGTCTTCTATCTTGTCATTAGTTATAATATGTTCTTAACTTTAGTCTACTTTTACATGTTACTATATGTTACTCTGTGCTACTGCTTACTATGACGTTCCTCCAGGACCAGGGTGCTACATACATGCAACAACATAAATTACAACATAAATTTACAACATACACTTTACATTAAGTTACTCTGTTTCCACTACCTTGACTTCTGTTTGTGGTGTTAGGAGCACTTTCAGTGGACCTGTACTTAAGATAAAACTTCAGAGAGTTTTGCACAATAACACAACATTTCATCTTCACAATGTCCTTTTACTTTTTGTGCTCTGGCTTCATCTTAATTCCTTTACCTACAGTACAGTATATTATTAGTAACACAAATGCACCTTCTATCGCCCATCCCCCCTTTTGACACCCATGTGTCAACTTTACATAAAAAGCTATGCTGACATGGCTTGTGATTGGCGTCGTACCGAACCTCTTCTGCGAAACACATCCCGCTTTTCTCCAGACTGTTTTCTCTTCTGGAGTGGTTTTGCTCTGCAGCTCGTCAAGGTTAGCTGTGGGGGTGACATCATCAGACACACACACACACACACACACACACACACACACACACACACACACACACACACACACACACACACGTTATGGTTATAGGAAAGGGGAAGTTTGGCCTTCGCCTTCGCTGCTGCATCTGTTTTTCTGAAATAGAATCTAATTCGTTAGTTGAGCATTACTGTACATTTACACTTTAAAAGTTCATGTGCCATCACCACGGCAACCTCCTGTTAGCACCTGTTTCTGTATCACAAAATGTTGATCCATCCACGTTCATTTTACATCCGGATTCTGTAGAGGTGCTGACTGTGGATCAGTCCTAGGGGAACAGAGTTGTTTAACAGTGGGCAAAGTAACAGTGGTGTTCTCCTCTTCTTCTGTAGGGAAAAGAGTTACAGGGTTAGAACTATACATCTATTCACAGTGATGCTTATAATTTAGCATTGTACCACCACTCTGCTGCAAATAAATGATACTGAAAGGTCATGAGGAACTAGACATGTCAAATGACTGTAAGCCACTATACATCTTTATTCTACACCTGCCGTCTCAGTTTCTGGTACTGCACATAAACTTATGGGTGATTCTGCTGCTACAGGATCTGATTTGGCATGAATCTGTAGCAAGACTGAAATCCAAACTTTTCATCAACAGTTTTTGTAAAAGGCCTTTAAGTATTTGGGTTGCCCAATATTAAATTAGTTTGTAATGCCAAATTTAATCCAGTGAAAGATTATTCTTGCTTCCGGAGTGTAACTAAGTGCACTGTGGGCCAGTAGACCCTCCCCATGAGTGTACAGCTCACTGGGGCCTCCAGGATTGCATCGATCAAAATAACTTTTCTGCAGTAAAAACACTTATAATTTTTACATTTTTACTTTTTGCATTAATTTCTCTCATTTGTTTTAGAATATTTAGGAATACTACTGTACTTGGATCCAAAGTTTTATCATCTTGTCCCAAAACAAGTTGACCTAAAGACTTGACTTGTGCGAATTGTAGCTTTGATATGGTTTGCGTTATGACCTTGTTCTGCTGGTGTGTACCATGACAACAGCTTTAAATAAAGTATTAAACACCGGAATTATTTCAGTTAAAGACTTAGGTTTGTAGTACCTAAAATTTTACTTTGGGGTGATCACCGCCAGTTCAGTTCCCTTAATCAGACCTACATCGTACTTGCCATTTAGTGAGATAAACGTCATTAAAAACAGAAAAGAAAAGGCTTTGCATGCTGATATCATAATTTTCTGCCTGGCCAGGTCTTGTGACTGTAGGTACTGTTATATATACAGTTCTTTTATACTTTATCACATAAATTAACATCATTGCATCAGCATTTTTTCCTCTGTGGCTGTAATGTAATGTCAGATAAGAGGTTCATTCTTAATCACTCTCACTCATACCACATGTCACTCAAAGGCCCAATTCTTCTTTTTTTTATTACTCAGCCTTATTCCTTATAACCAATAACACATTATGGGTGTCCCTACTGTAATTAAGGGACATTAGTGTGACACTACAATCAGGTTGTTTCTGTTCTATTCTCGGCCTTGTGTTTCTAAGCTTCGGCAAACAAGTTTAAATCTTCTATAATCTACAGCACAATTACAAATGTGATATTTCCATTGCAGCAGAAAAATGTGAATTTGATTGACAGTCCAGGAGCCCAGTC
>JAAGKR010007401.1:0-11097 GCA_011419295.1 Clarias macrocephalus | reverse complement strand
TTGCTTTACTTATAAAACTTTATTTCCAACGCTTTCGTTATGTGGTCGATAGTGGCAGCTGATTAGAGAAGAAACAATCAGAAGAAGTGTATCAAAGTCTGTGCGTAGCTTGTTTAGTGACAGGTTTGTAACGCTGGAAAAGGTGAGCACGGAAAACACGTTGAGCGGACAGAGGAGACACGGCACACGCTGAGCTTCAGTTCATTGTGATGCGAACAAAAGGTCTAGGAAGGAAACGGAGACATCAGTTTTCATTATTTTACAAAATATGAATATATTCAATACATTTATGAATTCCTCAAAGTATAAAGTCTGATTTAATTGCTACCATTAATATATATATAATTTTTTTCCATTTATTTTATGTTTTGCTGGCAAAATACATTTTAGGCAGAGACGTCTTTAGGCAGAGACGTCTTTGGCAGAGACGTCTTTAGGCAGAGACGTCTTTAGGCAGAGACGTCTTTGGCAGAGACGTCTTTAGCAGAGATGTCTTTAGGCAGAGACGTCTTTAGCAGAGACGTCTTTAGGCATTGACGTCTTTGGCAGAGACGTCTTTAGGCAGAGACGTCTTTGGCAGAGACGTCTTTAGGCAGAGACGTCTTTGGCAGAGACGTCTTTAGGCAGAGATGGCTGCTCGGTCTTGTTAATTCGTTTTAAAAAACTAATAATTCTGCCAATTCCCCCATTAGCGAAACCAGTTTGGTAACTTCACACCTATCGTAAATGAAAGGTGAGAAGAGGGTTTACAGTAACTGGGGCTCTGCGGGTGTCACCTCGGAGCGCGCTGTCGTGTTGTATTCAGCGAGTACACTGTATTTGTTTGTTGCATTTCTGTGGGAGTGTGTCTGCAGTTTTATTCATAAATCTGCTCATATCTGCGCGAGCGTTTATCAGCCTTTTGATCAACGGCACTTTTGATCAAAAGGTAGTGTTTATTGTTAATTTCATTGGAAACAATATTGTTTTAGGCAAACTTATTATTTTCTGTATTCTGTATTGTAACTCCTTTTAATCTTTTGTATTCTTTGTTGTACTTCTCTTTTTGCACACACGCGCGAGTATCTTTAAATTTGAACAGAAAATAATAGTTGTTTTTCATATAACTTAAATGGCTGAAGTTAAATTTACACAATAAATGAATAATTGCGTTTGCTTTAGACTTGTGCACTCGTGTGTAAATAGCTTTTTCGATGTCTACACTACCACATCATATGTTTGTGTTTAATACTGTTTTACTACAGTTTGTAATTCATCAGATACTTTCAAGTACATTTTAATCACTCTAAACACACCTCATGATTTTTTATGCTTTTTTAAAAACAAATAAATAAAACTAGTTATTGCGTTATGCTTCAAGACATCCTTAATTTACCTTAGTTTACCGGGGCATAATTGATAATCAGTGTTCATATTTTGACTCATCTCAAACATGGATAATCATCTCGAACATTAACCTAGAACAATGCTTATGTTGAGTTTATGCTGAATAGTAGTGCGCGCTCACTGCATTACATGTGTGACGACAAAACAATTTTGTAAACTTCATTCGTGTGAAAGAAATGACCAAAACTCTGTGTATACTCGCCTCACAGACGTGAAAACTATATACTGTACTTATAGAATGCGGAATGTAATGAAAAACCAATTTCAAATATGTAATTCGCATGAAACATGACTATACTGTAGGCGCATCCTCTGCGGCGGAGATTTCGGTCTTTTTGCAAAAAATGCTCCTTTACGCCACCTGGCAGTCATTTCAGGGATGATTTTAAAAGGTGACTGAATTAAACCTCCCGCTGGCGTGCTGCTGCGGCGGTGAATGCGACGGTAAAGCACATTCCGGTCTCCTACCTACTGTAGTTCCGCACAGACCATGGTCAAACATCGCTCTGGACTCAGATGGCAACACCTGCATCCTAACCATCACTGATCGCTTCTCCAAAGATGCTCACTTTGTTCTCCTGTCTAAGCTCCCCTCAGCCAAAGCTTTTGTGCATTGTTGTAAAAGGACCTGGCTAAAGGCAAGAGGTAGGAGCGCTTGCTTGTTATCCCTATTCAAACAACAAGCAGATTGCCACTGTTCAACTACTCCAACCTACTGCCTTGGACTGAAAGTGGGGGACCCATGATGTTTACATCAACTCCCACAAGATATCTCCTAGGTTCATTGGGTCCTTCACCATTTCCAAAATTATCGGTCCATCCAGCTACTCTTGAAATTCACAATGTAACACATCAGTCTCCCAGATAAATCCCTAGCATCATGTCCATTGAAATCCTTTGCAAAGCTGTAATCCATCAGAAAGTCTACGCTTAGCTTTAAAAGGACACAGAGAGTTCCAGCTATGTGTATCTGGCTTGCAAGCCTCTCATCGTGGTGTTGTGCAACTTTCTTTAGTGAGTTCCCTCTGCGTATGACCTTGGAAATATAGGACAGAATGAAACATCAGTCTTGGCAATCATTTAAAGACTCTCCACACTCATACCCTCTTTTATTTATTTCATAGTCATGCAATGTTTAACCTTCACAATATGTTGTGTGAAATAGGAAACTTTCTGTGCATGTGAATATGTTGTGGCTACTATGTTATAAACATATCAATTATGCCTCAACACTGTAAAATAACTATAGTCAGTAGGATACATTCAAAACCCGTTAACAACAACAAAAAATAGTATCAAAACATTATTTATTATAGGTGACATATACAGTACATACTGTGCCACTATACAGCTGGTACGCAACTGGAATGACAGTTTTACAACCGTGTCTCTCACAGCAACAGCATTAGGGATGGTTTCCTCGCATTACCGCTAATTATATATTATTACAATTATATGACTTGGTTCATTCTCTCAAGGATAGTAGCAGATAAATTCAAGTGAAACATTGCAATTAAACAAATTCAAAATCACAGTACTAAAATTACAATACAAATTAAAAAGGTTAATTAAATGTACCTTATTCAAATAATCAGAGTCAGTCTCTTTGCTGATCTTCCCCGACGCACTCATAATCATTAGTCTACTTCTGCCGCTGCGCTCTGGAAAACTTTAGCCGTGCAGTTGAGAGCTGATTAGACTATGTAGGAAATTAAAGAGGAGGATCACGATGCCGGCTCGACATCTTAAGCCTAAACCTCATTTAAATTACATTTCTGAAAAAAAATATATTTTAACTAAGCAACAATAGCCAAAGTTTAGAAAAAACATTTTTATTTAGACTATAAAAATAATTCTGCATCTATTGCTCTTTGTCAGGGTAAATCATTCAGTGATAAGCCTGTAAATTTTCATGTAAAACAGGTACATCTGTATGAATAAATGTATGAATTTTTAATGTTTTGATTTCTATTTATTTATTTATTTATTTATTTATTTTATTGCTAAAAGGCTATTGAGCATTGATTTATGTAAATGACTCTGTTTAGATGTAAGTAATCGCTCACTGCTGCGCTATTTGATGGCGGGGGGGGGGGGGTCGGGGATAGTGTTATAAAGTGGCAAATACTTCAGAAAGTGTGGACAAAGTGAAGAAAGTCGACCGAAAGGAATCAAATAAGATCGTTTATGAGATCTGTAAATATAATCGACTTTTCCCAAAGCTGACCTACGGAGTTCTGGGACCATCTGAGAAAAAACCAGACAGAAGACAGAATTCTACAAAGGAGGGAAAAAAACGAACATTCCGTGGGGTGCCGGGATCCGCATGTGTCCTGGGAGGCTCTTCGCAGTCAAAAAGCTCAAGCAGTTTGTCTTTCTCATGCTTACATATTTTGACTCGCAGATCCCAGATATTGATGTGAGGTTGGGGGGGATTTGGGATGATGCAGCCAATACATGACATCCTGTTTAGATATAGACTCCGGTTTAAAAAGGTTCCTGTTATTAACATTTTAAACTTTGCCTGATTGAAAGTGATTTATTATTATTATTATTATTATTATTATTATTATTAGTTTTGCTAAATAATTTTTAAACATCTTCAGATTATTATTTCAGACAGAACAATAATACAGTTTAGATTAATATTGTTAGATTATAAGTCATGTTTAAGGTTTTCTTAGCCACTCTAATCCATCCTCACTGGATCCTCATGAAACCTCATGTCCTGCTTCAGCTGCATGAAAACTCTAGTTTTATTCTGTTGTTGTGTTCTATGGGAAGAAAAGGTTTTGGATGATTAAAGATCAAATGATTATTCTTATCAACAGTTCTCATTATAATGTTGTATAAATGAATAGGAAAATGTGAACTAGAACCTTTGTGAGAAGATTAAACACACACACACACACACACACACACACACACACACACACACACACACACACACACACACACACACACACACACATCATGTGAATGAGCAGAGTCACAGCACTATTTGCTCTAAATAAACATTTTCCCATCTCTTTCATTGCCACACACACATTCGCAAACACTGTGACTTATTTGAAGCTTTTCACATTCCACAGCAGTTACCCTCATCTCCTGGCATGCACCAAAACTCATTCTACCGAAACAACTAACAAAGGTTCTCTCAGCAAGAACACACCTGAGAAAGAGTGATTCTGGTGTTGATTTGGTTTTTCCTGTCTGACATGTTGGTGTTATATCTTTCACTTGAACATTAAAGTAAACATAGTGGGATGAAAAAAATTGAATATTTTAAAGAGGGTGGCTACACTTCTATACCCACTGTACACACACACACACACACACACACACACACACACACACACACACACACACACACACACACACACCATAGCTAACTTTGTGCTAGAATAGAACAAAAAGAGTCTATATAAATATATAGAGCACTAATAAAAAAATTGCATGAAAAGTAAAAAAAACAAAACATCATTGTATCTTTGGTGTAATGTTACCAATGTTTGGTGTAATGTTACCAATGGAGGCTTTATCTTTCTGTGGGCTTACAGTAGTTGGTACAGAGTGTACTAGATACAATCAAACAGAAATATATGAAACTCAAAGGCTTGACGAGCTGATGGAGTAGAGCTTTCATTGTAGAAATGCTACTGTGCATTAGACTGTGTGTAGAAATGCAACAGTATGAGACCCAGAACCAACCCCTGGGCCATCCCTTAGAACTGGCCGGGATGGAGGAGATATTCTTAGCTATCTGTGAGCACTGTGTTGCAACGGCTCGACTGGACAATCCAGCGCTGAGCAAAGTTTTTTAAAACTATGAATGAATAATGAATGTCTTTGAAAAATCAAGAAATATATCAGCATGGCGCTTGTTACAGTCCAGTGCTCACAGCACTTGTAGTATTTGTATTTGTTTTCTTTTTCTAAAACCAGATTGAAAAACAGATGAAAATATCTAGTATATCATTCTAAAAATTAGAGTGATAACAAGACTAAAAATGATGAGAAGTGAGCACAGCAGGGAAATATTTCACTGGGTATGAATTAGATCTGAACATAAAATGTGCTGTTTGTTCAACATTTGACCAGAATTGTTTTTTCATCTTCAGTAATTTCCTAACTCTTTTTTTTCTGATGCTTTAATTTTTTTTTTTTTTTACCATTTTTGTACATTTTATAGACAATTTCTGATCTCATGTTATTTAGTTCTGTGACGAATTCTTTCTCATAGAACAAAATAATAACACTCTAATTATCTCTATTAGTAGTTATTGCTATAATTGAGTGTAATTGTTCTCACTCTCACATCTTCTATACCGGGGGCCTGGAGCCTATCCCAGGAGACTTAGGGCACGAGGCAGGGTAAACCCTGGACAGGGTGCCAGTCCATCACAGAGCACACACACATACAAACACTCTCACACTACGGGCAATTTGAGAACGCCAATTAGCCTAACCTGCAGGTCTTTGGACTGTGGGAGGAAACCGGAGAACATGCAAAATCCATGCACACAGAGACAGGAATCAAGCCTGGCCGGGAATCAAACCTGTACCCTGGAGGTGCAAGTCAACAGTGCTAACCACTACACCACCGTGCTGCCCGAGTGTAAGCGTTAATTATATTTAATCTCTATTAAATATAATTATATTATACTTTTAAGTGTAATTACTGCAAGAGTACAATTTTCCATTTGGATCAGCGATGAGCTTTGACCATGTGAGCCGCTACAAGAGACGGCAGGGCTGATTATAGCCAGGCAGCTCTGTGTGTGTGTGTCTATGTGTGTGTGTAGTATTTGAGTGCAGATGCTCTACTTAAACACACACACACACACTCACAGATGCATAAATGTGTTTGTGAGTTTGCAACATTTGCAAAAACTTACAAGGTGGCATCAGGGTTAATGTCTGATGTTTGACCCTGACGTTGCGTCTTACTTATTCCATACGTATACCTCAACTGGTTCCGATTTGTGAAGCTGCTAAACAACTTATTGCTGTTATTTACAAAAAAATAAATAACAAAAGTACCATAGCATTGCACTCTTTCCAAACATTAGGGTGAAAATCTTTTTCTGATGATCGTGATTATTATTATTATTATTATTATTATTATTATCAGCATTAGTACCAGTTAATTGATTATGTGGCGCATGTGTGTGAATGGAGAGACACAGCGTGGCTGATTGATGCTGGGGAAGGAAACAGTGCCTCAGCAAGAAAGAACAATGGCTCCATTGGACAGTGATGTGATGTAACCCACTTGGCCTGTACTAGGTGGTGCAGGGTTTCGACCTAAGAACATCCCTTTGTTCTCTTCCATTTAGTGTCCCACACACAGTGATGGTGGTGGTCTGGATCAGGTCAGATGAGCACCAGCTGGACCCCTGTCTGAACCTCAGGAAGAGCATGGACCAATGGAGCTGCTGAAGACGTTGGTGATGATTGTGCTGCGCAGTATATCAGGGGTTTGGTTGCTAATGTGGACTAGCACAGGAGTTCTCCATGGGGAAACTTGTATTACCTGGGTGAGTGAGGCTTCAGATTTCTCAATGTTGCTGTAAGACTTCCTCAACCTCAGTTACATCACTCTAGTTCAGCACTGGTCAGAAGAAACCTTTTTGTCAGAGTGAAATTCGTATCGCTGCTAGTTAGGAAGCTGGGGTCAGAGCGCAGGGTCAGAGCCTCTGAAACAGCGATGGTTAAGGGCTTGACGTGTTGAACTTTTGATCAGTAATGCAAAGCCTCACCCGATGAGCCCCAACTCAGCAGTTTTATGACCTAAAAGTTCTGTCTGAAGTGTGAACACTACAATGGTATTTCTGCTGAACACATGTCAATGCGAACAGTTACCTGCAAAATCACTGTTAATTATGTGAACTGAAAAACACTCTCAGCTATCAAACACAACAATCAGCATAAGTGCAAATGGCGATAATCTTCTACTTTAGTCATTGAGAACACATTTTTAAAACAATCTATGTGGGGCTATCAATAACATACTATTATTACAATTATGACGTGTAGTTTACAGATAGCACAATCTGAACACATTCAGTCTCCCGATGGAAATCAAGCCCAGGTCTCTGAGACAATCTAAAATCCGGGGTACTCATGACAAAATGATTTTAATCCACACCCGTTAATTCTTTTAATTCATTAAATCCAACTCATTAACAAGGTTTGTATAGTCAGCCAAAAATGGTCAGGAAAATACACTTCAGGAAAAGAAAAACATATATATATATATAATATTTGTATAGTATAAATATAAATATATTGATATATATATATATATATATCATCCTTATAGTTACAGTCTACATGCATCCCAATCCACACTCCTGGTTCACTATATAGTCCATGTAAACACCACTATTGGTGCACTGTGGGTGGATCCTGAATCAATTCAATTCAATTCAATTTTATTTGTATAGCGCTTTTAAAAATTGACATTGTCGCAAAGCAGCTTTACACAATCAGAAGAATTAAGTTTGTATGAATGTGGATGAATCAAAATTATCAGATCGTCCCTGAGCCGAGGGCAACGGTGGCAAGGACACAACAGTAAGACGTTACAATAGTCCAACCTAGAGGTGATAAAAGCATGAACTAATTTTTTTGCATCGTTTAGTGACAATATTTTTCTTATCTTGGCAATATTTCTAAGGTGAATGAAAACTATCCTGGTAATATTATCTACATGAGCTTCAAACGAAAGGCTGGAATCTATAATCACACCGAGGTCTTTTACTGTTGCACTTGATGGAACAGAAAGGCATCTAAAGTTACAGTGTGATCAGAATGTGATTTTTTTCAGTGTGATTTTTACAAAAATTAACTTAATCAGACCTTGTTTTTAAATTGTAGTTCAACAATCAGTTGAACTACAAAAAAAAAAAAAGTAAAAAAAAAAAAAAAAGTAAAAAAAAAAAAACTAAAGAAATTGGACTGGACAAAAATGATGATACCCCTAAATGATTGAAAATGCTTTGAGCATAGGGAACATAGGAACAGTTAAACTAAAGTGTGTCCTGTAATTCTCATCACAGGTGTCTGTCAGTCTGCTTATTTGGGGGAAAAGTAGATAGATACACTATGCTGTTTGGTATCATGGTGTGTGTACCACACTGAACATGGACCAGTTGACTCAGGAGATTAGAAGGAACATTTCGGACAAACATGTTAAAGGTTATGTCTACAAGACCATCTCCAAGCAGCTGTGATGTTTATCTCAAAGGAAGCGGACGCAGAAGCAGGTTCCATTTTACTTGCTTTATTTATCTTTTCTTTTCTCCTTTTTTCTTGTGTATTTTACTTGTAAAGAAAACAACCAAAACAAAAGACCACAGTAACTTCTCCCCAGATTGGGTCTGCAGGTGGGAAAACAAAAGACAACTAAACTAAACAGGCTTGTAGGCCAGCGGACCTGGTCCGGACTCTTCACCATGAAAACAGAACCACACCTGCAGACATCGCTCAGTCCTGGGGGAAATAGAGTTCAGATAATGAACATCAGCATAAATGAAAATACAGACAATATGGAAGGTGCACGACAGTGAACAGGCAAAGTGCTACGGGTTCGACCGGGATATATAGGTAGACACACGGGGGACACACAGGTGCTCTTCATTAGTGTTAAAGTGGAGACAGTACACACGTAGACACACTAGGCGGGGACAAAGCGTCAACTCAGTAATCCGGTGAGCCAGATCTTATTTCCCTGTGCTGCGGTGGTACAGATGTTACAGCAGCTATACAACAATAATACAAATGTTATCCAAAGAGCCCAGAACAATTTCCAAAGAGATAAGAGGTGAACTCCAAGGTCAAGGCACATCAGTGTCTGGTCGTACCATCCACCACAAGGTGTCTTGAATTTGTGCAGGGTACAATGAAATCTCAAGACTAGCCAGGCATTCTGGAGCGAGATTTGCTGCACAGTGTCAGAAGGCTTAGCAGATAACTTGATAGTTGAAGGACCCATTATCAATTAACTTAACGCATCATTTTTGTCCAGGCCAGTTTCATTAATTTGTTTTTAAAAATGCTTCTGTTGAACTACAATTGAAAAGCAATGTTTGATTTTCATTAGTGAATTTTCAGTAAATTTTTTATTTATTACTACTTTTGTCAGGTTCAAGTTATTTCAGGGACCATTGTGGGTTTTTATTTCTTTAATGAAAGGCTATCAATAATTTTGTCCATGTGTGCACAGGGCACATGAACTTCAGCACTATAGTTGTATCCCATTTAACACACCGGTATTCACTACATAGGGCACATAAACACCAGCATCACTCCACTGTGGGCGTATCCCAAACCACTGACCCGTATTCACTATATTTAGTAGGGCACAAAAACACCAGCATTACTCTCCTGTGGGCGTCTCCCAATCCACACACCTATGTTTACAATATAGGGCACATAAACACCAGTCCACAGACCCGTATTTACTATAAAGGGCACATAATACCAGCATCACATGCTAACACCTGCCTGGGCATCTGTCTCACTTAACTGTCGTTCTCTAGCGAGCCGGCACGAGAGTGACCGGCAGTCCAATCACCCCTACACACTCCATTTTAGTTTTGAGGAATCATAAGAAGAAGCTGCTAAAGGAAGCTGTGATTGGTCAGCTGTTTGAAAGTCAAGTTTAATGACTTCTGATTGTTTATTTGCCCTCTGGTTCACTGTGATGGGTTACGCCTCCTCTGCATGCAGTTCTCGAATCAGCCTCTAGTCCAGGGTATTTATAGAGTACGTTTATTATTGTTGTCTCATCAGCCAACAAACTGAACCTAGAGAGACGATAGAACACTGAACATACCTGCGCTGTCCAAAGGCTTATTAATGACAAATCCAGTGTAGAAGAAGTGGAGACAGTGGAGCACAGACTAGACTCAAAGGCCCAGAATGCAAAGTGCCAGTGTTTGAGCCCAGTGTGTTAAGTCTCTAAGTTGCTGATCGGAAGGTTGGCAGTTCGAGTCCCAGCTCCACCAGGTTGCCAGTGTTGGGCCTTTAAGCAAGAGACAGAGATAGACAGAGACACAGATACAGAGAAAGAGAGGACTGATTAAAAACAGACAGATGAAGAAAAAGACAGACAGATAGAGAGAGAATTAATGAAAAAATTAAATAAATAAAGAGTGAAGTTCCAAAAAATCTTAGTGTCCCTCAGAGACAACATGCCTACGAACAAGTACAACATGCACACACTCTCACACACACACAAGGCCTAAAGTAATGAGATATGGATAACACTCATCAGATCTCGCGCTCTCACACACACAAGCCGATGTCACATGATTTCACATGCAGTTTCCTGAGGCACCGCCCCAGCCTAGTCTATCTGTTCTTGTTTATTCATCCTTCTCCCTGATCTCCCTCGCTCCAGTCACCCAATGTCCTCCATGTCTGCTCTGATGATCACAGTGCTGTGGTTTAGGAACCAGCCCAGAGCCACTACACAACAACACAATACACAGACATACAGAGAGAGAGAGAGACAGAGAGACAGAGAGAGAGACAGAGAGAGAGAGAGAGAGAGACAGAGACAGAGAGAGAGAGAGAGAGAGACAGAGAGAGAGAGAGAGAGAGACAGAGAGAGAGACAGAGAGAGAGACAGAGAGAGAGAGAGAGAGACAGAGACAGAGAGAGAGAGAGAGAGAGACAGAGAGAGAGAGAGAGAGACAGAGA
>JAAGKR010007400.1:26198-36957 GCA_011419295.1 Clarias macrocephalus | reverse complement strand
TGTCTTTGGAGTGTGAGAGTAAACCGGAGCACCTGGAGAAAACACACCAAAGCATGGCGAGAACATGCAAACTCCTAAATAAAGACCCTGAGGAGGGAATCAAACCCAGACCCTGGCGGTGCAAGGCGACAATGCTAACCACTAAGCCACTGTACTGCCTGAGACGAGTATCTAAAAGCAATAAAGAATCATTCCCAGCCTTTGAGTCATTGAAAAATCTGATAGATCAGTCGAGACACAAAACTCACACAAACACGCACAAACATGTGCAAAAGTGATAATATAACCAATAGCAAATGAAAACAATTAAAAATTTTCAAATCGTAGCATACACATCAGTACGGGAGGAACAATGGCGTAGTGGTTACTGTAGCTCTGTGGCTTCCTGCCTCGGGGTCTGTATGCACTGAGTTTGCATGTTCTCCGCATGTTTGGTGGGTTTCCTCTGCATACATCTGCTTTCCTCCCACAGTCTAAAGACACATTAGGCTAATCGGCGTCCCAGGCATCCCTCAACCCTGTACAGTTCAGTACACAGTGAAACGAAACAGCATTCCTCCAGGACCACGGTGCTACATACAACATAAATGAACAACATAAATGAACAGAACTAGCTAACTAAGAAGCATAATTAGCTGACTAGCTGAGACAAGCCAGATCGACATTTTAAGTTAACAGAAAAACTATCGAAGTCATAAACAAAAAAGACAACATAAAGTGCACACGCAAATATGCAAACAAAAGCGACAGAGTGAGAACACGGCAACATTTCAATAATTGGTGATGATGAGGTAATGAGTTGAGGTGGTGGTAGAGGAGAACCGGGAAATAGTCAACGTTCCTTATAAGTAGCAGCAAAGACAAAAAGTAGTTTTAACTAACAAGTAATAAATATTGTGCAAAAGTGCATTTACAGGTTGGTGTTGAATAGTTTGATAGTGTTGATCAGTGCGTTTGCGCGTGTGTTGACTTATCAGTCCAGTCTCAATGTTTTAGTTGAGTTAATCTGTGTGTGTGTGTGGTTGTGTGTGTGCGTGTGCATATTTTATCCGTCCAATGATCACACCAGTATGAATGATCATTAAATAGATTTGAAACAAGTATAAAATTAGTTTAACTGTGCAGAAAATGCTTAAAATTAAAATTAAAAAGTAGATTTTTTTTTTTTATTATCAAGTAGATTTGAAGCTACAGTATGAGAACTGAGGTGATTAAACTTGAGCCTGGTGTATCTAAAATAAAACTTTTATTTATTTATTTATTTATTTATTTATTTATTTATTATCTGATAAATTATATATTCAGCCCTTTTAATATTTAAAAATTCAATCTGCTTCTAATCCACAAGATGCTGCTTGCAATCATCTAGAGCACTACTACTGCTTTTACAAAACCGCTTAAAATAAAAAAAATCCATACATCTTAATTCTTCCTGCAACAGCAAGTGGCATGCCCAAAACTACCTTTACTATGATCTTTAGTTTTTCCTTTAGTTTCTTTAGTTTGTTCGTACATTTTTAGCAATAAACAATAAAAGTTTTAGCAAAAAAAAAAAAATATATATATATATATATATATATTTATTTTTTAAGGTTATCCTACAGAAATGAGTATTAAAGGCAGCGGGGGGCTTCTTACATGCTGGTGCAAGCAGCATTTATATACCTGTTGCTGAACCTTGGTAATGTCTAAATTAAAAATAAATAAATAAATAAACAAGCAGATAAATATGTAAATACAATGAAAGCAGTAGGAGACACTCTACATGTTGGTGTATGTTCATTTCTTCAGTTCTTCTCTGGAGCGATTTTATTATTATTTTTAATTAACTTTAAGAAAGAACCGTCTATACAAAAAATGACTACTGAAAAAAACTAAAGCAGGTGTCAGGAGCTAATGAATGTTGGAAAATATAGTGAAAGTTTTAATGGGTGCTCTGCATGCTGGTACAAGCAGCGTCCCTCTCGTACTCGTTGTTTAAGTGCTATTGAATATTGAAGGATTCAAATTTTTTGGTAAAATCAGAAAATGCAGTGCAGTAAGAGCAGATCTACACGCTGGTGTAAGCGCCATTACTCGAGCACTTGTGGTGTAGGGTCTAATGTTGAAGCAGTAAAAGTTTTGGCTGAATTCATTAGCTAATTCAAAGCATTATGTAAAGGGAAAAGCATTATGTGAGTAAAAACAAAGGCTGTAGTCTTGAAATAAGGTAGAGCTTAACATAGTACTTATAGTATAAAAGTGAAAAATTGTACACATAATCTTTCTATCTGTGGAATTGTATCTATCAATCAATCAATCAATCAATCAAATTGTACAGGTTGAGTAATGGGTGAAAACTATTTAATAGAAAAATGGTAGAAACATTATTTAAAAACACAGTATTTTATTTTATTATTCAGTTTTTTTTCCTTCAAAATATTAAATTCATAAAATTAATTAATTAATTAATTAAAGAAAAACCGCAGACACTGCTGAAAATCAAGGGTCAAATGAATTGACTTAAACGTGTTTGTATTTTAGAGACTTAACTAAAACGGGAGAGTTGTGTCAGGAAGGGCATCCGGCGTAAAACTTGTGTGTGGATCAGATGGTCTGCTGTGGCGACCCCTCGATGGGAGCAGCAGAAACAACATACTGTATTTACTGATTTTAGATATTCAGAAATTCACATTCAGACTAGCTCACACTAAAATCTTGTCTTAAATCTCTTGAAAGATAAATTTTTCTGGCAGGAATTTCAGGAAAACAAAGGGTGTAGGATGTTGTCCGTGTTCTTTCTTAACTGGGGGAATTAAAAATGTAAAATCTTATTCACGAAACTGTTAAAAAAAAATGTCCTCATGTGACCTCATATGTGAGAGGCCCCTCTCCTTGCTTGTTGCTCGGCTCGACTGTTCCCTGATGGGGCGTGGCTAAGCAGGAGCTCATTTACAGAGACACTGAAACAGTGCGTTTGGCCAAGGAGTGAACGCACTGTTAATCTGCATTATTTGAATTCAATTTTAATTTATTTATATAGCGCTTTTAACAATGGTCATTGTCTCAAAGCATATTGAGGCATGTCTAATTTGAACATCTAGACTAGTGTTAACTTGTTAAAGACTTGTTAAATATGGGACTTTTAAAGACCTACTGAAATCTGTGTCCTTTCCGACACCTTACATTAGCAAATCTCTGATCTAATGTAATCATTCGTCACGTCTGAACTCTTTGTTGCATAACACCTTTCCTCACTATGGATTGTGCCATAATAAACAAAAAGCCGTAGTATTGAAGAGAAGAGGTGAATTCAACAACATTGATCACCAATAGACTGTATACCCATAACTGGTGACACAATCATGGGCAACCAGGGCTTAGTCATGCCATGTCGGGTCTGATCCCACAGAAAAGCCAGTGCAGCTCAAATCGCTGAAAAAAAGGAAACGCTGTCCATGAACGAAAGGCACCAGAACACCCAGTGCATCACAGCCTGCTGCACAAGGGGTCCAGCAGGCAAAGAGTCTGCTGCCAACATCCTGGTGCAAAATGCCACAGCACCCCCCAGAGGCCTCTGTGGAGCCACACCCTAAATGGCCAGAGCTACATTGGTGTTACAAGGGTGTGGCGGCGGGCCCAGAGCCACCGCCTTTACTATCTGCCACCCTCCCGCTCAACCAAGCAGAGGAAAACTCATCATAAGTTCAGCACCATGGTCAGCTCCACCTCACGCACACAAGGGGCAGGACGCCTCAACTCCTTGTGGCCAAAGGCAGCAGAGAACCTACCAACCTGGTGTCAACAGCACCCACGAAAGGGACGCGTCCATCCAAGGCAGGTGAGGGAGAGATACTGGACGCGAGACTCACCTACTTTCTTTTCCCCTGTTTTACAGAGCCAAGGAAGCCTGCAACCCAGGACAGCTCACTGAGAAGGGGACTGCATCGCAGCTTTGCTAACTCCTTATGCCCAGCTTGTCGAGTGTACAAGATTTCCTGCTAGCTCCCCACGTGCTCTTCAAGACGTAACTTCCCCTAACCCTTGCTTTATATATACTGTTGTAAATAAAAGAGCACTTATTTTTCCTAAATCTGGTGTTTCTTGTGTCTGTATTCTGGCCTGCCCTGCAAAATGCTTTACAAAGGGGAACCCAAAATCTAGGTAGTTTTACTGTTTTTAATGTTATGGCTATTGGTATGGTATGTTCTTGGTTATTTCAGTGCATCAAAAGATTAACATTTTCTTTTTCACTTGGCAGATTTCTGTCTCCGACATTTTCATTTCAGACAAGTGGTTTGTGAAAGGACCATCTTACCCACATTGGTGCGATGTCTCACCCACTTTGCACATTACTGCTCCTCAAGGTTTGCAGGGCTGTAAATATTCTCTGATTTTGTGTACTCCTTCATAAGTGCCTCGATTGTCTTTCATATCCTTCGAGAAGCATCTGGATTCTCTCATCTGTAATATTCATCCTTCTGTAGCACAGTCACTTGATCAACCATGCGCACCTTCCAGGAATCTGTTCATGTTTTGCAAATTTGCAGAACCTACAAAAACAACAGGCTTTAGAAAAATACAAAATCACCGAGCACGGAGTGTTATCCTTTTATTTGGAACGACCTCTGCAGGATTTGTATGTGATGATTAGGTCCGGTCATGCACTGCTTCTCAGTTAGATAACGCCCATGCTGTTGTCCTTTGAGCTAATCAACGACCCGTCTCTTGCTTTGTTCTGCATTTTGATTTACTAACAAATGCAGTTTAAACTTCATTACATGCAGTTTGACTTACTTAAGGCTGCTTCATTTCTTTTTAATGAATATATACTTAAGTTTGATATATACAGTACTTATACTTTTCTTGCTGCTTTTTTAATCATAGACGGCTTTTGAAATTCACATAGTTATTATTATTATTATTATTATTATTATTATGAAAACAAACATTTCAAAGATCAATCAATAAAGCTGTCCTTGGTTTGATAATCATGAATGCCTCTGTGTTTACTTTGTTTGCAGAAATTGGAGATATTGATTGATTTGTATTTATCTCCTCAAAACAACAAACTGTACAGTCAATGTTATGGATTTAGTTAATGCAGCTATGTCTCCATGTTGATTGATCCACAGCAATTACTTGCATATACAGTACCGTACCAAAAAGTTTGTACACACCTTCTAATAATTTTTTTGTTTGTTTGTTTAGTGATGACTTTTCTACATTCAAAAGCAAGACTGGATTTTTTCAAAACTATAAAATAACATACTGTATATGGAATTCAGGAATAAAGTAACAACAACAACAATAGTCAGTTGTTATTTTAAGACATGAAGGTCAGCTGCTCTGGAACAGTTCTTGTAAGAACAGTATTGTCAAGTACATTTGCAAAAAGCCATCAAGCACCTCATTAAGACCATGCAGTTTTTAAATGATGATTTCATTTATTAAGGGAAAAAAGCTGTCCAAAGCTGTCCTACCTGGCCTTATGTGAAAAAAGTAATTGGCCCTAAAACTAATACCTGGGTGTGTGTTGGCAACAACTGCAATCACGCGTTTGTGATAATTGATAATGATTCTTTCGTAATTCTGTGGAGGAATTTCAGAATTGTTTTAATTCATCCGCACTGGAGGGTTTTTCCGGGCTCTCTGCCCTCTGGACCTCTGAGGTCTGACTCATCCTGGTGCCCCATGACTGGTTAGAGATCTCACTGCTTGGAGAGCCTCGTGTGGTCTGCTTGGCATGCATGTGGTGACTGTGAACGGTTCCACTTCATTTGAAAGGCTTTTGGAAAAAGTTGCACTCACACAGCCTACTTCATACCTATATGCTTTTAATATTTTAGATCGATTTCAATCTGGTTTTAGAGCAGTACATAGCACTGAGTCAGCATTGCTGAAGGTTACAAATAACATTTTGCCCATTGATTCTGGGTCATCTGTTATCCTGATACTTTTAGATTTAAGTGCTGCATTTGATACTGTTGATCATAATATTCTACTGAAATGACTTGAGTGTGTTGTTGGGGTTCAGGGCCTAGCTTTAGAGTGGTTTCTCTCATACTTAAAGGGGAGGACATTTTCTGTAAATATCTGGTCATTTAGTTCACCCCTTGTTCACCCCAATCTGTTGTGGTGTTCCTCAGAGAACCATTCTTGGCCCTCTCTTGTTTTCCTTTTACATGCTCCCTTTGGGCTCAATACTCCAGAAACATAATATTAATTATCATTGTTACACTGATGACCTCCAACTATATCCTCCAATCTAACCAGGAAATGAATTTTCACTAGATCAGCCTTTTTTTGTCTTAATGAAGTCAGGACCTAAGGATTAAAAAAAAAAAGTGATTCTACTGGGTCCTTCTGCTACTAACAATTCCATCAAAATGCAGTAATTTTTTTAAAAGCAATAACCTACACAATCATGCAAAAAATCCTGGAGTCCTATTTGATCCTTTTCTGCAATTTGAGAAGCATGTCAAGGCAGTTGTAAATAGTAGTTGATCTCAGATCAGTGGCAAAGGTGAAACACATTCTTTCTAGTAAAGACCTTGAAATTGTAACTCATGCACTAATTTCCTCTTGATTGGATTACTGGATTACTGACTGACCTAAATCTACACTGTCTCAGTTACAGATAGTTCAAAATGCAGCAGATTCTAAATTCTAAACAGGAACTATAAAAAGAGATCATATTTCCCCTGTCCTTGCCTCGTTGCACTACTCCCTACACAATTTAGAGTCGATTTTAAGATCCTTTTTGTATACAAGGCATTGCATAATTCTGCCCCGGAGTATATTTGTGGTCTCATTAGGCCATATACAGCCTCTAGGACATTAAGATTTAGTAGTCAGTTACATTTATCTGCCCCCCATTCACAATGTAAACAGAAGATGATCGAGCTTTCTCAGTACTTGCCATAAAGCTGTGGAAAAGTTTACCTTTAAACATTAGAGCTTCGCCGTCACTCAATGGCATTTATGGTAAGGTACTTTGGATCCACCACGGTTGTGTTAAAATTGTGCTCTGTGAATAAAATTTGCCTTGCCGTGCCCTGCCTTGCATCGCATCTTCACCATGAAGATGGACTGGGACTTAAACTCTCCAATAATGAAAGTAAACTCCAAATAACTTAAACACTTCTTCTGTTATAATGAACTTCCAGCCTCCTAACGCACAGTATGACTGCAGATCAATCCCTGCTATCCGTTATCACCCAAATGAGGATGGGTTCATTGTTGAGTCGGGTTCCTCTCAAGGTTTATTTCTATTGGCATCTCAGGGAGTTTTTTAATATCACCACCGTCGTCCTCGGCTTGCTCATCAGGGACAATCTGATCATTTTGATTCATGCACATTTTCCCACACAATTCCATAATTTTTTTTTATTCTGTAAAGCTGCTTCATGACAATGACCATTTTAAAAAGAGTGGGATAAATAAAAATGAATTGAATTGAATTGAATGCATTAACTTGAGATAATGAATTTCAATTTAATGACTGTAGACAATCTAATTATTTTAGATAATTCATATAAATTATTAAATATTCTTTTACCTGTGGAAAGAATCTGGCTACTTCTCCCTCGGCAGTGGCCAGCTTTGTTACTTGTTAAAGTTTGTAAATGGATCATGATTACTAATACTTATTCCAACCCTGATCTTTATTTAAAGTTTTTTTTTTTATTATCTTCATTCTATCTCAAACATTTTCTGGATCTCTTAAAAATCATAAACATGTGTCTCTTTTTATTCGTTCCACATTGAGGTCAGTTTTAATGTACGCTCATTTGCCTGCCTTACTCTACTGCCGTGAAGCACTAGGATTTATCACCAGGATAATTAACTAAACTTCTGCTATAAACCAGGGCTGTAATAAAAACGTAATGATCACCATTAAAGCTTTTTCATGCTTTCTGGTATCTGTAATTCTGTTATTCTTTTGGTCAGCGCATCGATCTACTATGTGGTACAAGTGAGGCAGAATTTCATTTAATCCGCACTGCTAATCATGGAGGGCCTTGTTAATTTGGTTGACTGGGCAGGATGATGATGATGATGATGAGGAGGAGGAGGAGGAGGAGGAGGAGGATTCATCTGTCTAGGATGTAGGCTAGCAAATCCAAAGCAAACAATGTTTGATTAAAAGAGAATTAAATTAGAATGTCTACAATAGTTTGGAAAGTTTTAAACAAAAAATGCCAAGAGGGGAATCCACAGATAACAGTCAATATCTCTAACAAGTCAGCAAAAATGTTAAAGGCTGAAGATCATTTAGAGGAATTTCCAAAAACGCAAATACAGAACTTGTTTATAAAAAGCAACAATAAAGTTGCCTGTATTAGTATATTTACTCGCAGTAAGCTTTTCTCTCCATCTCACTGCTCCAGGGTCCTGTAATGATAATGATTATTAATTAAATTAGTGATTGTTATAAAACATAATCAAGTGCCAAAGAAAGAATAACTACGATCACTTGAATTTCCTTCCACTCATGATAAAAAATGATAGAATTTGTATAAATAAATTGTATAAATATGTAAATAAAATAGATAATAATAATAATAATAATAATAATAATAATAATAATAATAATAATAATGTAAATATCTCATGTATTTACATAATAATACAATTGGAGTAATGCGCTTATCCCAGAATTTCACTAGTGCTTGGATACCAAAAAAATTTTTAAGTCTGAGACTCTGACCTCCCAGGAACTTCTTTTAATGCATGTGGAAAACGGCTTGGAACGAGGTCAGGACTGTGCAGCTGACGTGGCGATAACTCCCAGCCGAGTTCCTGTAATGTGCAAGTGGTGTCTGTGAGTGATTTTGTGCACAGTTCCCACGGACATATGGGTCTCTTCATTAAACTGGAGACGTCTGGAGGTATCTGTCGACTGTCAAGAATCAGCCGTTCTGCTATACGTACTTGCTGAATGTTTCACCGGAACGACTGCAGTGGTCTCCGAGTCACCTTGGCCAGAATCATCATTCATGGACATACTGTATTACTGTATCATTAAAATGGTCTGACTTGAACACCCATTGTATAATAGGATTACTATACTTTACCTGGTAATAATGTGAAATAATGAGTCGAATAAAATGATTTAATACATCCATTATTAATATGTGCTGCCATGACCAGAGATTAATTCATTAAAATTAAAAAAAATATATGTTTTTATTATGGATTTTTTTTAAAAAGGAGAAATAAATGAGCCTTCATGTTAGAGGTATTGATATGCAAATGATAATGATTCGATGAGCATAAATTACTGACGGCTTGGCTACATGAAAAATGATGACATATCTGGGCTTGACTCCTTTCACAAAACCAGACAACGTAAATCTACGTAATCATAATCCACAAAGCGTCTGCTAAGCTATAAGGCTTTAACACCAGGTGGACATCATGTTTCACTAAATTTCCATCATAACTTAATCATTCTTTGAGCGGTATCCAAAACAGATGATTAACATGACTGCAGGCTAATTATTTATTCATTTATTATTATTATTTTGATTTATACGCAGAGGAACATCACTCTCATTCACCGCAGAAGAGCATTATGAAGGAAACCGTAGACTTGGGGGGGTCTAATGTCTATAGACAACATATTTGTCTAAAAACATATGCATAGCATAAGCGGCAGGGAGAGAGAGAGAGAGAGAGAGAGAGAGAGAGAGAGAGATCAGCGTGTTTTTGCTCTCGGCTGTTGTCTGTAGTGTGTATTAAAAGGCTGAGATGAATAATATCCTGAGGCTAAAGCTTTTTATTCTGATCTCCTACATGAGCTTGAGGTGGAAAGTAAATCTAACAGCCCGCAGGAAGTCAGTGTAATGAACAAATGCATGCATTTCGCCCACTTTAATTACAGCATGGCTGACTATCAGCCTGCATAAACACACATTAATTACAGGCCTTGCTGCCATTCACGGTGCAGACGGGTGTGACTGGTTGGCACCTTTTTTTTTCTGTAAGTACCATGGCTTCCACAGATGTAACACATGCTGTTAAAATTAGCTGCATCCCTCCACACCTCCTCCATCCCTTCCTCTTGCTCCTTCATCGCATTTCCACAACTTTCAAAGCTAAGATCACATTTCCCTTCTCTTCGCCGCGCTCTCTCGGTCACACCTTCGAATTCGGTGTACGTTCGCACCACTCAGAACACCGCTGTTTGTAGAAACGTTCGTCTTCGGTGAGCGAGTCTGAGCGACTCGTTCGTTCTCGCACCTTAAAAGTGACAGTGCTCCAGTCGCAGGACCAAAAACAGGCTCGACTAACAGGGGTGAAATATGGAAGGATGAAGGCATTCTGGTCAGCTGCACCGAGTTGCCATTGTTGGGGCCCTTAATCAACACCCTTTGGCCCTGTCTGCTCCAGGAGTGCTGTACTGTATGGTGGCTGACCATATGTGAAGCAGGAGTTTCACTGTGCAGTGATGTATGTGTGACAAATACATCACTACATAAAGGCTTAACAATATATACAGTACAGTTTCTTGAGCTTTTTGAGCAGAAATTATCACCTATATGCAAATAGTTTGTCCTTTTTAATCTATTCTCATTACCATTGTCTTGATTTGGTTAATGTCAGAGGCTGGAACGGTGGTGTAGTGGTTAGCACTGTCACCTTAAACCTTCCATTGATTCCCAGCCAGGTTCGATTCCCGCACATGGAGCTTGCATGTAGCTCTTATACGTTTGGTTTGCATTTCATTCCAGTAGCAATGTTTTGTTTTTCTTTCTTTTTCTTTTTTTTTTTT
>JAAGKR010007400.1:0-19907 GCA_011419295.1 Clarias macrocephalus | reverse complement strand
GTAAAGCAGCTCATTGGTTACTTTTCATGGCTAGTGCTTGTTTGTGATTGATCATCCTTATTTACGGAAAATCAAGATTCGGTTCAGGGCCACAGATCGGTATTGGTGTTTGCAAACCGAAAATAGAAAAAGCAATGAGATGCTTATTCATGGTAACAGAAACGGCAGCAGTTGCACTGTAATTAGAAAAAAATGAGGATTCCGCTTTTGCACTGCTGTAATTAGATTATCCAACGAGTGTACCTTTAATCTTGGGGAAAATGCTAAACTCCATTGTGATGACTCTATTTTTGGAAGAGTAGTGCAGGTAGGTGTTGCACAAGCACACACACACACACACACACACACACTCAGTCATGATGGTAAATGGCAGTCTCTTGAATAAGCTGACATTTCGATCCCTGTCGGCTTTCTCAATTAAAGAGACATTATGTGCAGGGGGGAACTACACAGGCTTCTGGGCATTTTCTCTCTCTCTCTCTCTCTATCTCTTCTGTATTTAGCATTAAACCCAGTACATAGACAATAAGATCTTTTTTTCTTTCTTTTTTTTTTAATCCTAGATCCTTATAAAAATGTATATATTTGTTTGTTTTCCGGTACATTAATTTCCAGCGTCTACAATGCAATGAACAATGAGCAGTGAAATGTGAATCATTTTTTCAGGCTTTGTTACATTACTGGTGAAGACGGTGTTTCAGGACAAAAAGCATAAGGCAGCCTGAAGCATACTGTACATTAGATGCATTCTCGAATCAGATCAGAGGTTATTAGGTCAGAAGGTATTGATTAACCTTCTCTACCAGCAGTGCTGACAGGAATTACTGTACACCCGCAAGGCGAATCACACGTCCGTACAGTATTAATCCGCTCTTTCTGATACGATAATGTTTCTTTAGTAACACCTCAGATTTGACTTTAACACAGAGTTAACACAGGTCTTAGAGCGTTCCGGCTGAAATAATCTCAGATAATGCATTTACTCATCATCCTCCTCCAAATATCTGCGTCGTTTTATTGAGCCCCGACTGAGCCCTGAGCGACATCACGGGGGAAGGTTTATTCTTTTGTGAGGTCACAACAGGGGGGAAAAAATCTAAGCAAGGAATGATGTTTTTTTTTTTTTTTACCCCTCACTTTTTATTGTTTTTACACACACTTGAATGAGTGAATTGTATACATGATATAATCTATTCCCTTTTGGAAGGAGTCTCCAGTGTTAGTTACTCACTGCTTATACCACTTTATCCTGCATACAGGCTCTCAGGGGGACTGGAGCCTTTCCCATCAGGCATGGTTGGGGTGGTAATTAGTCTAATTCACATGTTTTTGAACATGCAATCCAAGGTGGGAATCGAACCCCCGACCCTGGAGGTGCAAGGCGACCGTGCTAACCAGTACACCACCATGATGAGATGATTAAAAAGATAAGATAGAAGCCGAGTATAATATAGATGATAGTAAAGGAACACGTTTCATCTATATTACTGTAACTACAAATAGAGAACTTTTATTTTTAAATATATATAAACTGAAACTTGTAATCATTGCCAAATATATGTAGTTTGAGAGAGACATCAAAGACTCCAGAAGATGTAGTTGTTGGAAAGCAATCAACCTTAAGGTGATGATGGTGATCGATTTCCTTATAACAGCACATTCTAAAGTCTAGATCAGTTTCCTAAAGTCTGTATGTCTGTATGTCTTTCCAGCCAGATGTCGTCACAGCATCATGCAAAACTGGCTGGACAGAATTGAATGGAACTTTGCCAGTTCTTCTGCACTGGACTGAAGTTAAAATCACTGAATAAATGAAATCAAAGCGTTGAGTAAAAGTGAAGTTTTGAGCCGTTTTTTATCTGATCTATTTTTTATATAAGTTAGACAGAGAGTTCTGCCGTGCATGTACGTGGGCTTCAACCTGAAATAATAATAATATCACTGATCACATTAAAGTTGATCAGATAATAGTACATAAATAATAGTAGTAAATAAATAAATAAATAATTTTACTTTTCAATTTTGTAATTAGGTTTAAAATTAGGCAGCTTGGCGGCTTAGTGGTTAGCACTGTCGCCTTGCACCTCCAGGGTTTGGGTTCGATTCCCGGCCAGGTTCGATTTCCATCTCTGTGTGAATAGAGTTTGCATGTTCTCCCCGTGCTTGGTTGATTCCTGCAGGGGCTCCGGATTCCTCCTACAGGAAGGTCCAAAGCGTGCAGATTTGGCTAAATGGTGTTTCCAAATTGCCCGTAGTGTGTGAATGAGTGTGTGTGTATGTGTGTGTATGTCCCGCAATGGATTGGCATCCTGTCCAGAGTGTACCCTGCCCAGTGTTGGGTGTAACAGAGTTAGAGCACTCAGATTACTAACGCATTCGGTCCGCCATTCAAGTTCTCAGTTATTTCGTTTTCAAATATGTAATCTGTCATTCAGATCATTTATGTAATCCAGACAGCAGTCATTCCCAGTCCATTAGTGTGTGTGTGTGTGTGTGTGAGAGAAAGTCGTCTAACAAGCCCCGCCCCCGATAACCCGATAACCCGTTAACAGATTACGGGCCAACCTTCGCTGAGTGATGATGCTAGAATAATTATAAAGGTCTTGACTAAAACAACCTGCATGAGGAAGCACAAAGGAGTTTTCATTTTCTGCCATGGAAAAGTCCTCGAACTACTTACTTTTATCAGAAAGTAACACGGTAATGTAACTGATTACTTTTTGAAGACAGTAATTTTGTAATGTAATTAGTTACTTTAAAAAGTAACGTCCCCCAACACTGACCCCGCCTCATGTCCCATGTTGGGATAGGCTCCAGACCCCCTGTGACCCTGTACAGGATAAACCTGTATAGACTATAAAAGAGAGATTTACAATTCCTACAATATGTTACAATATATTTCACAATTCAGTTTGGGCCGCAAGTTGAGTCCGGGAATGGGCTGGTCCATATGATGTCTATAACCACAAGAGGAATTAATTAACTGTAAAAAAAAATTTAAAAAAAAATTAAAAAAGCAGCTTTGCAAAAAAAAAAAAAAAAAACATCCCATTTTGCCTCAAATCAAAGGCGATGTGATTTTAAGGAAATTAACCAATACCTCTATTTTGTACTAATAGTGCAGCACTGAATGGTCGAACCATTTCCTGCCTTGCTTTAGCAAGAACCGACCCAGCGACTGGGGGCTGCAAGAGTCTGATTGCACTCAGCAAGCCCAGGTAAAATGAGAGGTTTGTGTAAGAAAGGTGTAAACGATGGGAGCAGCTGGAGGAACGTCAACCTCATTTTGTAGAAGTAGATTTGTAGTTTATAAAATCGCTCTATATAACCCTAACAATAATTCATACCATTGATACCAGATCCAGCAGTGTTCCCTGGAATGAAAATAGCACATTAACCTAAGTTAAAATATTAAAGTGCTATAAAATATTTAGATGCATGAGTTCTCTGAGATAAAAGAAAAAGTTAGTGAGTTGGCCTGACTCAGCTGGGGCACAGCATGGAGCCTGAATGATTAAAAAAGCACAGCAGTTTCAAGGGAAGACGCCTGTGTGGTCAAATTTGAGATTTGTCCGAGTTTTGATGTATTGTAAGTCGAGTCAATGTTATTTATAAAGCACATGTATGGCTCTAAAAGTGCTGTATGGCTCCGCCTTTTTATAATAAAAATAAACTCACTTAATATGATAAGACAAGATACAAGCTCACAACTAAAAACCAGAGAATGGCCTACAGTCAAATGATGAATACAGAAGAAATGGTGCCAATCAATGTTAATCCAGGACGCCGAGAGTGATTCGTATTGATGGATGTGTGAAAAAGACTGCGAGGGCCAGAACCAGGGATATTAGCCATAGTACAGGGAGCTAATGGATGTCCAATTGATATTCTGCTGCTGATTTTTGTCCAGCTCCTGACATCAATAACCGAGTTGCACCAAGCAATTAAACAAGTGGACCATAAAAGGAGCAAACCAGTTCAAGTTTCAAGTTGACTTTTTTATGCCCACAAAATGTCAGGGACACTTGTATGTTGTAAAGGTTGCAGGTTCTCTACAGCTGTGTAATACAAAATATACTGTATAAATAATGTATTAAAAAAATAATAAACAGTACTTTTCTGAATATATATGTGGCATGGAGTAAATATGACAAATATAATTGCACAAAATTAGTATTTCGAACTAGATCGACGCTTCTCTACCTTGATACGCATGATTCACTTCATCGCCAAACAGTGGAGTCCTTGATGATGTGAATTAAGTCCTTATCTTGGTAAAGAGGAGGGAAAGGAACATTAAGCGGTTCAAAAGCCTGGCGCTCTAAATTATGAATAATGACTCTGACACACAGGTGACTGTCTAATGTGATTTCGGTCAGGATGGTCTCTTGAGTGTCTCAGCGCTGGCAGTGAGAACCAGGTTTGTTCGCCAGATTGTGGCATGTCCATGGGTTTCATCTTGGCACCCTGGGGGGTACTGAGGAATTCCAAATAGAAGTTTGACAACATGCCTGAAAATTAGTGGCATACTTTTTAAAAGTTCAGTGGCATATTAGGCATATGTGACACACACACACAAAAAAAAAAAAAAAATCCAGAGCAGGTTTTTTTTTTTTTTTAAGTTTAAAGATTAAAGCAAGCATCTGTACACGTGCTATATTTGCTCAACTGACATAATATAACATTTTAAAAAGTTGCAATTTTACAATGTAATGGAATTTATAATTATTCTTTATGCCACAAAGGAACAGAATTAGAATTAGTGTAAAAAAAAAAAAAAAAGAAGAAGAAGAAGAATTAATCCTGTTCAAAAACAACAAAAATAATAAGTACTTGTGGTCATAACTGAGTCTGTATTCTATTTGAAAAAAAACTGAATGTGTAAAATGTACATGTAAAAAAAATTTAACTAGGTAAAAATCGCATGTGAAAAATCTATTAGGTTAAAAAAAAATTACAAATTCCCTAATAATTGCAAGTTATGTTCAATTTAATAAACACAAGGTAAAATAAACTGAACTGGGCTAAAATTACATATGAAAATATATTGGTTGAAAATTGCATAAAAAATAAAATTATTTTGTATAATAGGTAAAATTGCATGTGAAAATAGAAGAATTGTGTAAAATCCACATTTTAAAAACAAACTGAATAAAAACTGAAAGTGAAAATAATTGAACCTGGTAAAAATCAGTAAGTGAAAATAAAGGTATTTGGTAAAAATCGAATGTGGAAATAAATAAAAAGAATTGTAACCAAAATTTTTTTATTATTATTATTGTATTGCAATACAGTATTTATTGGGTAGAAATTGTCATTTAGAAAAACAAAATAATTTAAAACTAACTACACGAAATAAGAATTGTATTAAACTTGCATGTGAAAATAAATAAATTGTGTAAAAATTGCATATGAATAAAAAAAAAGTAAAAAAGAAAAAAACAAATGAGGTCAAAATTACGTACATTACTTTACTTCATCTGCATGAATATATAGTGCATCAAAAAAATAATTTTAATTAATTGTGAAAAATATGTTTTCCTCATTTAATTCAAAAGATGAAACTCTCATATATTTTATATTCATTATTTGTAAAGTGAAACATTTCAAGCATTTTTGTGTTTAAATTTCCATAATTGCATCTTACAGCTCATAAAAATAAAATATCCAGTACAACCAAATATTATAATATTTCTGAAGATCAATCAAAAAATGATTTAAAATATTGGAATGTCCAATTTCTGAAAAGTATGTTTATTTATGCATTAAATACTTGGTCGAGACTCCTTTAGCACAAATGTCTCCATCAATATGGCATAGCTGTGGCATTAATGAAGACCAGGTTGCTTTGATAGCGGACTTGTTGGGTTGGGTCAATATTCCTAAAGGGTGAGTTGGTTGGCCAATCAAGCAAATCAGTTTGCGGTAGTTTTGTCACTGTGGGTAGGTGCGTTTTCCTGCTAGAAAAGGAAATCAACTTCCATGAAGCTTGTCAGCAGAAGAAAGCATAAAAGTGCTCTAAAATCGTCTAGACGGCTGTGAAAATGTCACGCTGGATTTCATGCAACTTGGATTCTGAGCCTCTCCACTATTCCTTCAGACTCTGGGACTTTGATTTCCAAATAAAATGCAAAATGTTATTTCAAAGAGGACTTAGGACCACAGGGTTATTATATAGTTCTTTCTCTCCTTAGACTCCAAAGGTGCCTCTGACAGTCTAGGGATGCAACAGTGTGTGGTGGCTCCTAATGCACTGACTCTAGCCTCACTCAAGAAGTACTTGAATCGGCTTTGCATCGCTATTGTCATCCCTGTTGCTTGTGCATCTTTTCCTAGAACATTGTTCCTCACTGCCTCCTTTCCATGACAATATGTCAAGACATTATTTGTTTAGATGCACTATAAATAAATAAATAAATAAATAAATAAATAAATTCTGTATACAAAACCATGTGATAAAACCCATAAAAAAATCTGTGTGACCTGTTTTTAAAGGATAATACTTTTAATGCATTGGAAGTGCATGTGTATCAATTTGCATGCTTGCCTAAAGCTGTTAATGCGTTAGTAAGGGCTTGACTAAAGAACCATCTCAGTTTTTTATTTTTTTTTTTTTTTATCAATTTAATATGTTAAATTCGGGTAGAAAAACATGTTGAGCACTGCTCCACTTTCCATTTGCCAGAACAGTATATAAAATCCGTGTGCTTCGGAGCATTTTAGAAAATGTATTAGCTGAACATTTTAATGATGAGCTATAAAAAAAAAAGTTCAGTGCTAGCCCAAAGTGCCAACGGCCTGTGCTTTGAAGTGCTGACAAAGTGTTTCTATAGCATTACTCGGCTCTGCGGCGTGTCCCTGAGAGAAAGACATCTTTAATGAGGAGTGTTCCTCTCTGCCAGTGATTCAAAGCCTTTGGGGAGATTGTTGGCTTGTCAATCTTTCTGCAGCTCACTGACAGAGAAGCCAGGCTCGGGTACAGCTCGGGGTCTCGCGGACTGAACACTGCGAACCTCACTGAATTTACTCCAAAGGTTAAGAGGGCTTTATGGGTGTTAAGTAGTTCTCACTTATATTACCCAATACTGAGGGTCATAGTCCTTTTGTAAATTGGGTATGAGGATCTTCTCAGTGATTACTTAAGGTAACAACTTTATATATACTTTATTATATGCCTACAATTTACAAGCATTTTTAACTAACCTACTGCGCTATACTGAAGTGTACACGATCTCTATTAACAAAAGAATATAAAGAAAGATTAAAAACTCATTTTATTTCTCTATATTTCCCCTATTCACTTATCAAAGTGTTTCACTAGTGCTTAGATACCATCAAGATAGAAAGTTTTCTCAGTACGCCAGAGCTTCACCTCTGAAACGCCGGCCTCCCAGGAACTCCGTTAATGACCCAAACATGTGGAAATGTCTTGGAGCGAGGTCAGGACTGTGCGGGGGATGTGGCAATAACTCCCAGCCGGATTCCTGTAACGTGCAAGTGGTGTTGGAGAATGATTGTGTCTACAGTCCGGATAGACAGATGCGTGTCTTCGTTAAACTGGAGACAAGTTATCTGTTGATTTTCAAGGATCAGGTATTCCATGTTAACGGGAACGACTGCAGTGGGCTGCGAGCCACCAAATGTCATGAAAAGTCCTAGATTCCTTGAATGCTCCACGTACAACGCTTCTTTCTGGACCACTCATTCAATTAATCAAGCAGCATTCTGAGAGTGTCGAAAATTCCTCGAAACTCATTGAGATACTTTCTGATACTTTTTAGAAATATAATTTTTGGCTTAAAATATGAAAGCATATATAGATTAAGATGAATAGGGAGAAGGGATGCCAATTTTCCTGCAAGCGGATGCACAAATTGATGGGAAGTGGCTAACTAGCATGCCAATGTGCTATAAAGTGAGTTTGGCTTCTTCAGGATGTATTTCTCTTAGCAGAAAATAAACCGAGCATTTATCCATATTGTGTCTAAAATATCAGATACCCTCGCTTGTATTGCAAGATTTCAATATTGCTCAATTTCAGCACAAAAAAAACATGCAATTTTTTATTTACTACCCCTGTTTACAAAAAATCTGGACAAAATGTCTTCTGTCCAGCAACGTCTCTGAATAATAATTTATGTTTTTTTTTTTTAAATCCACTCTCGTAAGAGAGTTTTAGAAGAAAATACAAGGGGCAACCAGGACACACTAAGCTAGCTGCAATCAGAAAATCTGTTAGGAGCTGAAATGGAAGAATTAGTCTTGATGCTGAACATGTAGCTGTGAAAAAAAAAAAAGTTTCTATTTTAGTGTTAATGGAGTCAGGATTGCCAGATCTCCTGGTTTCCTAAAAATCATCTTAAGAAATATTGGCACCTTTAAATTCAAATCTTTCCACAGCTTATAGGTGTTCTATCTTCATTTGTGGACTTACTGGATGTACTGTATATTTTGGATCATTGTCCCACTAAAAAAGCCAACAACAAACCATTGCTAACCCTGTAAGCAAAGGCTAATTTTTCAAGGTTTCCAATGTCTTTGAAAAAAAAAAAAAAAAACAGGTCCAGCATACTGACCAGTCAAGAATTTTTTTTTTTTTTTTTTGGTGTACAGCAAGTCCCTGACTTAGGAACATTCGAGTTATGAATTTCCACAGATACAAACAAAATGTGGTTTAAAGCACAATCGTAGATGTGAACAAATCGTTGAAGTAGCTCATGTGTATTGTACAAAATAGTGCACCAGATACTAATATTTACAATTATATACAATATTTTCAGAGTGTAACTGAATGTATAAAATGTCTAAAGTCCAGTATATTCAGTGTGTGTGTGTGTGGGCAGGTGCGCGATAAATGAATCGGCCTCATTGGTTTTAATGAATCAATCCGGGAGCACGATGATAGAAAATGTCTGTCCTGTAAAGCTGTCCTGATGGTGAATAATCCTAATTTGGGAAATCCTCAACTAAACTAGAGTTCATAGTCCAATACAGTGGAAAACAGCTATGAAGCTATGAAATGCTGTCCACAGTAAACACCATGTAGCATTGTCCCTCCCTCCCGGGTTAAATTTAAAGTCGTAAGGCATGTGTAAGAAGGCTTACATGTGGTTATGGTTTTTGGCGTTCGCAGTCCAACGTGATGGCAGTGTGGAGGACAGATGCACCGCCCAGATTTAGCCAAGTGGATTGGTATGCTTGTATTTGTAAGAGTGGCTATGAACCATGAGAGGGGTCTTTAGTCTCTTCCCTTAGAAGAAGGCAGGTACACACTAAGCGTAGAACTTTTCAGACTTTCATTAGTCGAAACTAATAAAACGTTGAGTGAACACACCAAGTACCTCTTTGCAACTTTTTCAACTGCACATGTCTAACCCTGCGAATTCCATCAACGCATGCATCAGCACACCAATTCCCTTTACGTACAACATAATAAAGATAAATAAATAAATCTCACATTTTAAATTGTATATTCATATCAAAGGTGTATAAGATTCACTTTGTCTGACTTAAGAACAAATCCGAATTACGAACAGAACTCGTTCGTAAGTTGTCAACTTACTGAATTACCACCAAACCCACCTTGAGTGCTTATTAACAAAAGCAAATGAATCTTTGAAAAAAAAAAAAAAAAGGCTTTCTTCAGAATAATTTGTTGGCTTGGAGGTGGCATGAATGGAAGAATGAGCCTAGAAGAAGTCAGAACAAGAGCTCTTGTTCATTTTCTGCTTTAGCTTCCTTTTCTGCTTTAGCGTTCGTCTTCTTTACAATCACTCGGGAGTGCTGCTCTTCAAACAACTCGATATTCATTTCATTACGCGTCTCATTAGATAGCGAAACACGAGGCTGAATCTCGTACATCTTATCAAGTGCGAGGCGCTAATTTGATTTCTCCCAACCACAACACTGATGTCTAATATACGGCAGAAACCGGGAGCCTTTGCATTTTCCTCATGCTAGACAGCATCTACTATTCCTGTTTCTGTGCAGATTTATTAAGAGCCTCTGGTTCTTCTGAATGGGGCCCAGTGTAAAACAAACTCCTAGTAAAGAATAATGTAACATAAAAGCACCGAGCCAAATATATATACTGTAAGTAGAGTATATTACTCTGCATCGGCCACAGGCTACAGCATGACTCTTGAAGATAAATCAAAGGGTTACGGCACGAGTCCCAGAGAGAAATCATGCAATAATATTCCTAGTGTAAGAGCCAGCACCGGCTGCCTTATCGCAATTCCTGAAGGCTCACTTTAGTGACAGCCACATATTTGTTATGTGAGGAGTAATTACTTTTCTATGGCGGCTGCCTGCACGAGCTGATGGTGTGTAATTCAAAAAGTGATAAATCACCACCGTCTCGCCAGACAGGCAGGAGCATAAGGTTTCTGTGTCGGGGAAAAAGATTTCTTTACAAATCTGCATGCAAGGTTGCTATCAGCGTTTGATATCGCAGGGGAATGAGTGTACCAGATAAACCAGCTGTCAAATTTTTGGACACAGCACCACATAGAAAGGGTTATTTGTAATGAAACTATGCAGCGATCAAGACCAATATTCTTGGTGTGCGGCTCCGCAGGGCCTCTAGGGCTATTCTCTTGGGGTCTGGTATAACCAAGGGGCTATCAGCGGATCTATCGGTTTGTTTGTATCTGTGGAAATTCATAACTCGAATGTTCCTAAGTTAGGGACTTGATGTACACCAAAAAAAAAAATTTAAAAAATGGTGACTGGTCAGTATGTTGGACCTGTTGTTGTTGTTTTTTGTTTTTTTTTCTTTGTTCTTCAGAGACGTTGGAAACCTTGAAAATTTTGCTTGCCTCTGCTTAGAGGGTTAGAAATGGTTTGTTGTTGGCTCTTTTAGTGGGACAGTGATCCAAAATATACAGTACATCCAGTAAGTCCACAAATGAAGATAGAACACCCATAAGCTGTGGAAAGATTCGAATTTAAAGGTGCCAACAATTCTTGAGATGAATTTCAGGCGGCGGGTTGCGGGATCGGGCCTCTGTGGATTGGACTTGATTGTCCAGGAGTTCTCAATCAGGTTAGGATCTGGGGAGTTGGAGGCTGGGTTGGTGGTCTTTTCCTGTAGGGCCCTGTGCAAGACGGGCTGTGGTGCACTGGTTGTTCTGGTGCCGTTCTGTCATGACCAGCATTGATGTTGCGCTTTTATTTTTTTTTAATAAAGCGGTTTATAGTTGGTGATGAATGTTGTTTAGTTTCTCTGTCAGATACTCACATTCTATAATTTTTGTCTTGATTTTTGTCAAGTAAATAAAAGTTTTTTTTACAATATGGCCTTCTTGCCTGTCCAGCTCCAGCCGAATGTCCTTAAATCATCTAACGACTTGTCATGGAATACCAGCAGCAGTATCGGCAGCATATTCTATACGAGTTCTCAAATAATGCCAACGAATCTGTCTGTCTCGTCTTAGTGTCGTCACTCTTGGCCTTCCAGACCTCAGGCGATCAGCAGTGGAACTGATTTGATGGAATCTACTCCAAAGTCGTAAGTTTCTCTTTATATTTCCACTTTAGTATACTAGCTAGTATGTTAACTTCTGGTTTAAATAGCGTTAAATAGAAAGCTAGTGCGCTAGGGGGTACAATCAATTGTTCAAAACATTAATCAGTGCCCTTGCCCTAGGGGTTAGGGAGGGATTTGGGATTCAGCCTTGTGTTAGAAGCTAGTTAACTGTGTAGCTTGACTTAGGCGTAAATAAAGCAACGTGGAGGCAGTATGGAATGACCTACAGTAGTAATACTAATACTAGTGACAAAGTGCTGTTTAAGACAGCATAACTTTATCAGATGCGTTTTCTTGCTAAACGTGCTTCTGGGACTGAATTTATTTTTGGCAGGCTGTTGCTCTGTCATCAGTATGGCAGACAGTATTGACGTACATACACCCCTGCTGCTAGCGACAGTTACTGTAATTAACAACTGTAGAATTCCTGGGACGTTGAGTGATTAAATATAGTTAAAGGTCCCAGTGGTGTTGCGATCTATTATCACTTTATTATCACTCTGTAAGCACTTTTTCCTAGTCAGAATGGCAGTTTCAGCGTCAGAGCTTATTCCAGAAGCACTGCACATGAGGCAGGTATAAACCCTGGACAGGATGCCATGCTTACACTCATTCACACCTAGGCGCCTTTTAGATTTGCCAATCCACCTACTGGTATGTTATTTTTAAAGCCAGGGGAAACCAAAGACCCTGCGAGAAAGACACAAGAACATTCAAAAATGTGCAAGATGTATAACGCTCAAATCACAGACCCTGAAGCTGTTGGAATGAGAAGACAAGACACTTTGAGTTCAATTTTAATGAAATACAAACAGACATCAGTACATAAGCACATACGACAAATATTAATGGCAGGCAATAAATTGGACATGATATGTTGTTTTTTTTTTAATAATTTTGGAAAAAATTTAACACGCACACCTTCATCCAAACACATTTAAACAAGTTGCATCATTGGAAAGAAAGAAAAAGAATTTCAGCTCTCAGCTGTTGCTAAAATAGGCACACATCCACGGATATGATGATGAACAGCCAGGAAGGGCTGCCGAGACGAGGCTGAGAGTGAGTGTCGTTCTGCAGCGAAGACGTGCAGAAGTGGCAGTTATGCGCCTCGTCGTGTTAAGCGATAAGCTCATCAGTGCTGAGCTTGCAGCAGAGGTGATTAAAATTCACCAGCTCGACACCTCTTTCTCATCCATTAGACTCCAGCACTTTAACAAGGTCGCTCCTGTCTCTTGACATTCCGAGTGTGGATAAAATACAGAGTTTATTCTCTAAAGTTTGGGGAAGAGTGGTGGTTCACAGAATACACACGCTCTCCGGGTGGCAGGGAGTAGCTCTGACTCTTTTGTCTTTCTTATGCTTTAATTTCGTAGAGCATAAGAGCAATATTTTACCCTGACCTTCCCTTCACACACCGTGTCGTTCTGCAAGTGGCATCAATATGGAGTGCCAAGATGTGAGCTTATGAATATAAATCCACCTGGAAGCGCATCACCTATACCTTTGCTCAAAACCGCGCACAGACATCAGCATCAACAAAACAAAACGTCAAGCGGTATGGAGAATGCATGTTTTTGAAAGATCTGAGGTACAGCAATGTTAGTATTGACCCGCTGTGCTGTTTAGGCCTAGTCCGCACAGGATGTATGTGAAAATATCTGCGTACATATGAACAGGGTGTTAGGCTGCTTTCGCAAATACCTCTTTTTCTTAACAAGCTGACTACATTTCATTTGAATATACTAATGTATACAGTACATTACAAAAACAGTACAAAAAAAATTCTTGAGCCACCCATCATTTCTTCATTTTAAATTATATGAATAAAATAGATTCAACTAAAGAAACAAAGGAGCAATTGTTTTATTGCGACAGGCTGAAGATACCTCAGCAGCAACCTCATTTCCCCTCTTGTCTGTTCCAACCACTCCAACATCACCAGTATACTAATCACCGGCCTGATCATCTGTCATCATCTGCACCAGTTTCTCATTGTTTTTCTTATGCTTGAATGATTCACTGTGTGGAGATGATACTAGTCAGGTACAGAGACAGAAAATGAGAGACAAAAAACACGTGAAAAATTTGTGCAAAAAAATCATTTGGAAAGCCTGGAGAACTATTCCATAAGACTACACTGAAATACAAGAAAGTCTGACTCTGGAAATCAAGCAAGCATAATGTTTTCTTTTTCCTCAAAAAAACAAAAAACAAAACAGATTTTATTCTAATTATGCTGAAAAATTTATGGTTGCAAATTAGCCGTCAAGCACGAAAAAACAAACACGGAGAGCAAAGTGGTGATGAAAAAGTTGCTGTGTTAGTTAGCATTCATAAGGAGGTTTATGGCGTGAAGAATTGAAAAAATGTCTTCACCGATATTCCAAAGTCCTGATATAACTCAAATTAACAATTTCATACCAGTATGAGATGGATCATCAACCTTTATCTGTGGTGTGCAAAGTGAAGTCGCACAAGCAGCTCAAATTCTCATCTGTTTCAGCTTACAGAGCTAGACATCACCAGAGTTATACCCATTATTATTACTGATAATAAGAAAATTAAATAGTAGATACTAGATAGTAATTTTCAGTGCGTTACTGGGAAAAACAAAAACCAACCGAAAAAACATAATTAGAAGCCTTACAGCCTGCTGATGAATCTCTCATGTTTGTGACTCCACAGCTAGACAAAGACATAACTACACAAAAGACGAAGAGAATGGCTTCAGTATGAACTCCACCGACCTCACAAAACTGCATTCATGCTCACACACATACACACAATAAATATTCAGCCAAAAATAACAACCCACATCAAATCTTCGACTAAAGCGGAGTGAAATTAGTCTGCTATTTCAGGCCTGTTATTAATCATGTTCCTTTGTTCTGCCGCATTTTGTTCGTCTGGCCCTTTTAAGTCCATGTACGCTGATTTAACACATGAAACACTGCCGCTTTGTTGATTAGGCGCTTCTTCTTTCTCGTTCATACTCTCTTGAGACAAAAAAAAAAAAGTGAACATTTCTTCTCCGCTTTTAATTGTAAATTACAGCACCACTTTTTTTTTTTCCACACTGACAAACATTACTGTTACTTGTACTTCCTGCTTCCTATTCTAGAAATAAACAACTAAACTGACAGAGATCTGCGAGTCTTTTGTGTTTGCAATTCATGTATCGCTACGGCAACTCCAAATGATTATATTTAGATATATATAATATTTTTATATGTTTGCATTTGAGGTGGTAAAATGCTGCTGTTCCTATATAATCCTACATGTGGCGCTCTAAACTATTTACACACTGGCAGGCAGCTCCACACTGTGGTGAGCGCATATGATTTGTTCAGATTTGTGTGGTGAGAGCATATGATATGTGCAGATTTGTAATGTACTCTAAAAACAAAATAATATTGAAATAGGTTTTTTTTTATACATTTGTGATATTTACAGAATCGCAATACAAATCAAACCGGCACCTAGGTATCGTGATAATATCATATCGAACCTGGACACAAAAACACAGCTGTAACACAAAATGGTAAGACAAAATAATCATATATACCACGATTATAAAATACTAAAGCTTTAAATGAAGTATTCTTGCGTGAAGGTTAAAAAGGCTCTAAAATAAAGTGGCTTAGTTATAATGGCACCACAGCGCTGCGGAATTCTCCGCTCTTGATTGGTCAGAAGTTGGCATAGTTCTAATTGATTTCCATTTCCATAGCGACAGCTCATACACCCGAACTTGTACGACGTAAACATTTCATGATATAAAAGAAAAGGAAAACATCAATCGCTATTCAGTGATGTCAAGTTTTATGGAAGGGAGTCTCCAGTGCGAGAGCGCTTCATGACACCTAACAGTCAATTTGTCCACCATGGGAAAGTCTTTGGATGATCAGGAAAAGACTGTTTACAGCTGCTATAACATAAGCGATAACCTGTTTCGTAGCTTTGAAAGGTCACTATAAACGGATAGAAAGTACGACGTGGTGGTTATTAACAAATGAACCACTGTAATCACTAACAATCTGCTATGGGATGAGAGGAATAAAACATATTTCAGGCTTGCACCAGCACATCCTGCTGTGTTTTATTCCTTACATCTGTACACTTCAGAAGTGAGACGGTTCCTGTAAAATAATAACTACAGATTTAAACAGGCAGCTCAGATTAAAGGAATACTCCAGTGTTTCGACCTCATCTCTACAGATTGCGTCGGCACTGCAAGTGTAATTAACGCTGATAATTCTGCTTAGAAATGAGCAGAAAACATGTTTACTTCAAACTTCTCAAACTCAGTCAGTGCTTATTTTTTGCCATATTTAAAAAAAAAAATAATGAAATAAATCAGTGCCTTGGGGGGGGGGGGGGGGGTTGTTGGGGGTCACTGTGGGAATCACACATATGCTATAGGCGCAGTAAACGACGACTAGAATACGAACTGTGACTAATCTGTGTTGGTCCACTACAAACCTTTTCTGAGCGCAGTTATAGCTGCCTGGTGTGTATCTTGACTAGAAGGGGAAAAAGGAATTAAATATATATATATTTCAAGTTTGTGTAATTTTCTTTCAAGAATGTCTAAAAGCATCTACGGCTCGAGTGCTTCTTTTAAAGCTCAGTGCATTCTCAGAGTGCCTCTTAATTCAAGGGAGAATAAGCAGGCTTGTTGTCTGACCTAGGGTATAGACAACACCCTCTCTCTCTCTCTCTCTCTCCCTCTCTTAAACACACACACATGCTTACATACACATTGTGTTTGTAAAATAAAAACAGAAAGTACCTGAAAGACCCGAGTGATTATACATATGTTTGATGCATGTTTTCTTAGGAGGCATTTAAAAATATCTACTGACATACGGACATGTAAACACACACACTCGTCGACGTGCCGCTGCTGCAACGGTTAGGCTACCACAGGTGTGTCTCTCGGATCTCGGAGATGATGTTGTTGGCTTTCTGGAGCGCCTGCGAAGACAAAAGGATGGATGAGGGAGGGGGGAAAGAAACATGAAGAAAGAAACAAATGCAAAGGCAAATTTCTAACAGATTTATTGATTTATTAGCATTAGTTACTAAGCGCTTTTCTGCAGATCACAGCCTACCGCAATTAGAATTCATTATAATTCATTTAAAAATTAATTATAATTAATTATAATATTTTTTTATAATAAAATAATTTTATTATAAAATTATTTAATGTAAATAAAATTATTGGATGTTTCTGAAATCTGGCACCACCATAAACAAAGTCACTGTGATCACACACACTATATTACCAAAAGTATTCGCTTGCTTGCTTTCACATTCATAGGAACTTGAGTAACATCCAATTGTTAATCCATAGGGTTTAATATGATGTTGGTCCCGCCCCCTCTGCAGCTATAACAGCTTCAGCTCTTCTGTGAAGGCTTTCCACAAGGTTTAGGAGTGTGTTTATGGGAATTTTTGACCATTCTTTCAGAAGCGCATTTGTGAAGTCAGACACTGATGTTGGACGAGAAGGCCTGGCTCTCAGTCTCCGCTCTAATTCATCCCAAACGTGTTCTATCGGGTTAAGGTCGGGCCTCTGTGCAGGCCAGTCAAGTTCTTCCACACCATACTCGCTCATCCATGTCTTTATGGACCTTGCTTTGTGCACAATCGTGTGGGAACAGTTTAGAGATGTCTCCTTGCTGTTCCAACATGACGGCAAACCAGTGTTGAAACTCTCGAAAATGTCTTGGTATTCTGAAGCATTAATAGTTTCTTTTACTGGAAGTAATTCCTGAAAAACAACGCCACACCAGCTCCAACATGATTGCATGGATGAGCTCTAACCCATAGAACACCTTTGGGATAAATTAGAGCGGAGACTGCGAGGGTGGGCCAACATCATATTAAACCCTATGGATTAAGAATTGGATGTTACTCACATTCATATGCATGTGAAGTCAGACGAGCAAATACTTCTGGCAATATGATGTAGTTCACTTTATTTTCATGTTCAACGTGAGGATTCATTTGGGGTGTTTTTACATTAGGGCCCTCAGAATAATTTCCGACAACACTTGACCCTAAAGTCTGGCTCATTTTGCTCAATGAGAACACAACCGTTCAGGGGTCGGGAATTGTGACGGAGTCTGCTGCAAAGAATGAGATCGCTGTTTAGACGCAACGACATCAAAGCCAGGAGTCATGTGCTGATTTCATCCTCCGACCTGTACGGTCATAACTGATACAGTAGGAAGGCACATGAGGCATGGCGTAAAAAGTTCTCGTTCTCAAATTCTCCTGTGTTTCATGGTGGTTCACAAAACAAAGTAGGTACAATCTGCTGTAACGAAAAAGTGTAAAAATGCGAGCGTACCTGAGTACGAAGAGCAAAAAAAACTGGAGGAGAGAGCAAGTGTTTCTGGGCATGGTACAAATCAGTTGTGCCTAATGTGAAACCTTCCACATACCTGGCTGATTGGATAACTGCAGAAACAAGCATGTCTAAAGTGGAGTTTACACATGAAGAATAGACCAAAACAAGTTCAAGCTGCTTGTACTTCAATCTTAGTTCAGTCTGGAAGGGAAATACTTTCTGCCGGAGGATCTGGAACCATAGTCTGCTCTGTGACGACCCCTAGTGTAAGCAACCTCCTTAATCTAAAACCTCCTTACCAGACCTGGCAGACTAAAGTGTAGTTCTCAAGTACAAGAAGTATATCTTGTAGCTAGCCAGTGCTCATATTTGTATTTTTTTGTAAGAGCTTATGCAGCTAATTTGCAAAAACACCAACTCACCTCCCTCAGGTAGCTTATGAATCTATTCATGTGTTATTTATCTCATATTTATCTGCACACAGAAACGCACACACATTGACTGCTGACTACACATTTACCTCCAGCATGTGGGCGACTTCAGTGCGCTGCTGTGCCGTTTCCTGAGACTCGATGAGCAGCTCCTGAAGCAGAGGCTGCTTGTACAGCTGACCCACAAGCTCACTCTGCAGTCGTTCCTTCACAAAGTTCACCAGGAAGTGCATCACTGCTTTGGGCACACTGAGGACCGAGAGAGAGAGAGAGAGAGAGAGAGAGAGAGAGAGAGAGAGAGAGAGAGAAAATGGAAAGTGATAAAGATAAAGGACTGGCTGGGATCCAAAACATCTGACATACACTATGTGTTTTTTTTTGTTTGTTTTTTTTTAAAGGTTGTAATATTTTCAGCGCTCAGTCTTCAAGGTTCTACCCTGCAGCTTGGAGGTTGTAAGTTTAAATCTCAGAGCTGCCTGGGCTAAAACCCCAAAGAACTAATTGCCCGATAGCTTTTGGCCATCTGATAATACATCATTTAAACATCATTTAAATAACTCAATAGTGTAAATGAGATATCATTCCACAAGCACGAATTACCGGGACGCTGCCTGGTGGTGGACGATTCTTCATTATAATATTTAGTCTTGGAGATCCTCATATACAGTAGTCGGAACACGGTTTGTCATATGATTTAATAAATTGTTCTAAGCCTAAGCCGTGTGCACATGTGTACTCTTTTTCATTCCATGCAAGTCTGACTAAACATCTCAGTAATATAAACAAAAACAACCAGCACTCTCTCAGGCAATACATTAAACCACTGCACTTAATATTTACTGGAAAATACAAATGCTGTTCAAGTCAAGCCGGGACTGGTAAATGAAGGCATAAAACTGAGTGACATTTACAGAAGACTTCAAGCACAGTGGGATGATGGGACTCGTAGCCGCAAGTAAACATTTAAATGGTCCAAACATTTTGAAGAAGGCTTTTAATGGCTGAGGCGGCTCGAAGCCCACTGCAGTCGTTCCCGTAAACATTCAGCGAGTGTAATGCCTGATCTTTGAAAAGCGCAAGAACATTTTTCTGCAACTTGCGGAAGAGAAGCATCTTTCTGTGGGAACTGTACACACAATCAGCTGGGAGTCATTGCCACATCACCCGTCTCCAAGTAATTTCCACACGTTTGGGCCATTAAAGGAGTTCTCGGGAGGCCACACTCCAAAAGAAAACTTAAAAGAAAAAGATGGTATCCAAACACTAGTGTGATAATAATGGACTCTCACAACTGTGTTCTGTATTTTCTGTGGTCTGATCAAAAGTCCTGATTTGATTTGAATGGCCCTCGTATATGATGTTAAACCTATAAATAGGTTTATTGGTAGTTTTAGGCTTTAATAGTTACAGACCTAGCTCCCTTGCATTATTTCAACTTGACATTTGCCCTCTTACCTGTCCTGGATGTTTTTGCGCACAATGAGGAAGTAGCACTTGATGAGGCGCTGGATGACCTCGCAGTCCCGCTGCTCGCGTGCGCTCAGCTTTCGGGAGATCGGCACTGCCTGCAGAAGCCAAAAAAAAA
>JAAGKR010007399.1:2074-26419 GCA_011419295.1 Clarias macrocephalus | reverse complement strand
GAACACAACATCATATACTGTGTACAAGATTCAGCAATAAAACGTAAGGCACGGTGCTACGCAGCATCCAACAGCCTTGAGTAAAGATCAGGTGCAAGGTAGCTCACCATAATCAAATAAAGGTAATTTTAAAAAAGTTGCTCAACCAATTCTATTCAATTTCAATCTCTTGTGCAGTTAACATCAAAGGTTAGGTATTAAGCTTTTTCCATTCGTAAAAATCAAATTTGGATTTGTCTACATTTAACACCAACTTAAGTTGGTTAAAATGATACTCAAAGATACTCAAATCGTCTTGTTAAGGCATCAAAGGCTGGTGGCATGAATTCAAATGTTTGTATTACTGAGAGGAATGAACAATAAATGACTATCATCTACATAATAATAGAATGCAGCATTGATAAATTATCACAAAAATCATTCATATACAGTATATACAAAGAGGAAGAGAGCAACAATGGTCCTAATATTGAACCTTAAGGTACGCCTTTTAACACAGGGAGGAAGAAGAAGAAGAAGAAGAAGAAGAAGAATAAGCAGCAGCAGCAAACTGGACACACTGTGTTAAAAAAAAAATTACAACATGGACAGACAGATAAATATTATAGAGTTTATTGATCAAAATGGTCAACTGTATCAAAAGCCTTGGGCAGATCAATAAATAGGGCTGCATAATATATTAATTTTTTTATATTATCGTTTGCCACTTTATTAGTTATTACACTGAACTGCTTTCTAAAACCTGACAGGTGCTTCAAGAATTTCTTAAGCAGTTCACTAACAAATTTTCAGAGAATTTTAATCAAAACGCATAATTTATATATTGATCTGTAGTTATTACCAACTGATAAATCTCCTCCCTTCAACAACAGCAGAACAAAAGCACATTTCTGTAGGTTAGGAATCTCATTGTTATAAAGAGTAAGACAAGTCCTCAGCTAACCTGAGAAAATAAAGATTAAAGATATCAGGACCTGCAGACTTCTAATGATCCAGTTGTTTTAATGCCGTATGAAACTCGACCACCTTAACTGGTGTAAAATTAAATGGTGCAATAAAGCAGATAATCGATGATAAATCCTGATTGTTATGAGCATTTCATTTATTTGGATCTGGATATGTAGACTAAAATAAAGAGCCTGATGAAACATACTGATCGGTAAAATGAGCGCGGATGGCTGTTTTATCGGTTAAAATACCTGAGTCTTTCACAATACACTCCGTCAAATCCCTTTTGAGTCCATTTCCATAGGAAGATTTTATTACTTTCCAAAATTTCTTTGGGTCATTTAAACAACTAATCGTCCTAGAAAGATGGAATTCGGGTTTCGCTTTTTTGATGAGAGGAGCATTTCTCTTGGCGCTGTCTAAATTGGACAACTCGGGGATAAACCAGAGGTTGGTTTGACCTTTTACTCCAAGTTTGCACAATGGAGCATGTTTATTTATAATATTAGTAATAAAAAAAAATCATAAAAATATTTCCAGGCCAATTCAAGCTCATTAATAAGAAAGCTTCTATTCCAATCAAAATCCTACAAGCCATGAACAAAAGCTTGTTCAGAAAAAAATGCTTCAGATCTCGTCTCCAATCTCCTGAGAACAATTTGTTTGTTAGCAAAAATATCAATATGAGAAACTAGAAAGAATACCAGGAGGAGAATGAAATTAAACGTACAACGATTAACGCCTGTGTCAGCTTAAAAAAGCACAAGCGCATGACTCGTCAGCGATCGTTAAAATAAAATATCACAATACAGTGGAACCTTGGATTACGAGCATAATTCGTTCCGGAAGTGGGCTCATATTCCAAAACACTCGTAAACCAAATCTAATGTTCCCATAAAAAATAATAAAAACCCAAATAATTCATTCCACAGCCCAAAAAAATAAATACATAAAAATAATAATATATAAAGTAAAAATAAAACAAATTAACCTGCACTTTACCATTAAAAAAAGTTAAAATAAATCCAGACAGAAAAGTGTTTCCAATTTTGCGCACAGGCAGCGTGCATTTGTGTGTGCGTGTGGAATTAGCCCCTTTAAAACTCCTCCTCCTTCCCCCCACCTCGCTTTTTAAGTTTCACAACAAACACACACAACGAAAACACTGTTTTAACAGGAAAAAAAGAAATAATGACACTCACATGAGTGAGGAATCACTGCTGTAAAGTAAAAAAAATAATAATAACCAAAAAAATGAACCAGCATTTTACCTTTAAAAGGAATCACGACAGAGCAGAATTTTCTGTGTGCGTCTCTGTGTGTGTGAAGCAGGGGAGTGGGGTGTAAAGGCGAGAGAATGTGTGTGCGCGTGTCGGTGTAGGAGACACAATGAGACAGAGAGGGAGACATTGATTATACCAGTAAGAGACGAGCACTAAGACCCAGCAGGGGCGACGATTACTCACAATTCCGCAGCGAGAGAAAAATCATTGGCTCAGTTGTGATCACGTGACGCTCGGTGTCAAAACAAGAGCGCATACTCTGCACTTGTAAACCAAGACTTTTGCAGGTCAGGCTCGTTTTTTCAAGTCAAAATTCATTAAAAATCTTTGCTTGTCTTGCGGAACACTCGCAATCCGAGGTTCCACTGTATTCATAAATCGTCCTATCGCACTGTTCGAAATGAAAAAGTAAAAGAAAACAACGGAGGAAAAAAAAAAGGAAGATGAGCAATTGACCTGAGGAGGAGTGGATTTACTACAACATAAATAACCGGCATCATCCAGCAAATGGAAAAGTCTTCACAACTATGTTAGGATTTATCCTTTTTGGCCACTGACATGGCGACTCCGGTACGATCCGGTTGACTTTCGAGAGTGGAGCATTTGGAGTGCTGTATTTTGAAACACCTTTTTACTACCAGGTCTCCAGACTCGCCAAATAAAAAAATAAAAGAGCAAGGCTGGAATGTAAGGAACAGGAACAGATGCGAAACAGAAGTGTGGGACATGAAAGCTGTGTGGTACCAATACCCCCCACAACACCCCCCGTGGACCTAGTGTGCAGCAGATTTTCCTCCAAGTGTTTTACACAGCTGTTGTATAACACATAGCTTTGTTGAAAAGAATTCAAAAGAGAGAGAGAGAGAGAGAGAGAGAGAGACAGAGAGAGAGAGAGAGAGACAGAGAGAGAGAGAGAAAATGGTTCACATTTGAAAAGGAAAGAATAGCAGCTTGTATACATGCAGACACACAGAAAAATTATACAGACAGCCGTCGTTTTTTTTTTGTTTGTTTTTTAATGATTAAAATGTACTGTATGAATCATGGTGTGTTTTTGTTATTACGGCGGATATTTCTTTCATTCTTTTCAGACTGGAACAGGCATGGTCTTTTGGCCACCTTTCCGAATACACTTCTGGTCAGTCTGGGGATTTACTGTCCCAAAGACTAATGGTTAGGAATCTTAAAATCCTCGTTCCCACTTTAGTTCCAATTTAATAAAAAAGAGAAAAACACTGGCGGAGTCACGAGCTGGACGACCTGGGCCTTCTGAAAGACGTTTGAGGATCTGTTTAGAGTAATCCTCACACACACACCTGTCTGTAAATAGCTCCCCGCTCCTTCAACTGTGCACGTGAAACACTCGTGAACATGTGACAGCTCATGTTTATTAGCGATCGGCTTCCGACCGGCAGTGATCGGATTTGTGATGGAACTCTCGGTTAGAATAAACATGGAGAAAAGGGAAGTGGATTCCCGGCAGGACGAGTCAACCCGAGTTTCGATTCACAGGAAGAATAGACTCTTCAAACTTAATAGCCAGCATGCAAGTCTTGTAGCTAGTCAGGAAAGCTAAACTTACTTGAAAAGATTATCTGTTAATATGTTATAAATCTGTTAAATTCTTAACAGATAAATGTAAAAATATAGTTGCAAGCAACGATGAGCGGGCCCAAGCACCCTGTGCAATCGCCACCCAGGTGCACCAGAAATACAAGACAGTGGGGCACATGCATTTAAAGGGGACACAGCAATAACATTATGACATATTGGAAAAGGGGGAATTTTATGTTTAGACCTCAAAAAATCCCCAGATGCTGGGAAAAAAAAGCATCACACTATGATGTCACTCAATGTGATGTCACAAAATTATTAACTACTTTTCAGCATACGTTTAAGGTGTCATCACGGCTGAGATGTTTGAGATATCAAAAATCCCTCCGCAATTTTGCATCGTCAATGTCGTTACATCACAAAGGCCCGGTTTGGTGCCGATTGTATAAATCCCCTAGGAGGAGTACAAAAAATCCATTGGGTGCGTTTTGCAAACGATTCAAAATAACTGACTTCCTGTTGAGTTGAGCCCATGACATGCAGTGCGAAACTCGTTCATCTCAATGAGCTCTGAATCTGCACTGGGTTTCAGGGTAGAGAAGAAAGAAGAGAAGTAAAATAGAAGGAGGGGGTTTAAAAAGGCGAGGAGGGATAAGCCATTGTGTGGCACAATTGTGTGGATAAGCCGCAAACATTTAACGGATCGCTCTTACTTTTATAAATCAGCAACAGGTTGGCTTTTAAGGATATCGGAGAGACGGACATGAAACATGGTTACGCTCGTGTCTGGTGCGTTTGTGCTGCTGGCTTGAGGTTCGACTGGGACCAGAACAAAGGATTTCGGTTTAAAGTAGACAATCGTGGAGAGTTAATAATAGATGCTGGTTTATTTCTGATGGTAGCGATCCACAGCCTCCATTCTACACTAGACAGAAAACATCCTGCATTAACCTCCTGAGACCTGAACTCTACACCATTGTGCACACACACACACACACACACACCACACACACACACACACACACACACACACCTGTTTCTCTTTATTAGCACCTGGTAACTATGAACCTAATCAATATCTTGCAAGAGAAAGAAGGTTGGCGAAACAATATGAGGATCAGAAAGGAATACAGACATGGTGGAGGTGGGAACAATTCCTAACAAATGATAATCAGCAGTTAATATCACATCCACGGATAAAAAATAAGTACAATGTGCCATTCTTTAATCAATAATGCAGCCATGATGGCTGTGGTACAAGAGGAACAAAATGCTGTTCTACAAAAACGAATCCAGCATTTTGCCACTAATCATTCTCATAACAGCACACACTCTTGTCTTACACAACTCGAGTGTCGTGCTGAACCGAACCGAAGGTCAGAAATACTACAAGGGATGACTTCCTGTGAGCTGCAGCACGTATCAAGCTTTTACTCAGCTCTACAGGAATGCAGGACGAGCTCATGTGTCTATGAGTCAGGATGCTCCACGCTGAGCTCCATACAGTACGTGCTTGTGCGGAACCGCGCAAGAGTGTGTCTGTGTGTGTGTTTATGCATGTCCTTTTCCCTACATGCGTTACAGCATGTGACCTAGTTCCCTCTGGCACGGTGACTTTAGCGCACACTACGGCGGGAAGACGAGTCAGCTTCCTGTACGCATTACTTCCCAAACTCTTTCGAGGATCCGCGAAACGATTTAAGAAACACGTACGGTGTAAAAAAATAAAAATAAAAATAGCACAACAGCCTCCTAAAGCCAGATGCAGCAGGACGAGTACAGTACATGCAAAGCTTCCTGTGTGTAAGGTGTGTAATGTTTGATTAACGTCCAGTCACCCGCGGTTGTTTGTTCAGCCAGCGGGAATGAGACAAAGGCCAGGGCTGATGCTGCTGACCTGTTGCTATTAAAGGTATGGGAATGATCTCCATCACAACTTCCCAGTGCGCGGTTTCTGTGTTAGCGATCACAAACAGGCGGAAATATCGCAGAGTAAATATTGTTACAGGATTGAGAAAAAAAAATAAATAAATAAATAAAAATCTTGCCTTGATCTGTGGGCAAAAAAGCAAAGGGTACAGAGTGTCGACAGTGTGCAGACGCTGCAGATATGATACAGGAGTTGACCTCGCTGGACTTTAACATGAGCAGAATAGTTCAACCAACATCGAGTCGTTTTAAACGTGGCGGTTCATGATAACCGGGGTTTCAGCCACGTGATGTGCGAGCCCACGTGCACGATACAACGTGTAAAAATGTCGTTTGTCTGTTTCGCTGTTCGGTCTCGAGCCTTGAGTTCGACACTGAGCGATGCGTGATCGTCTACACGTGAAAGAACGTTTCTTGACATGGGATGTTCTGTGCCTTTGTCCACTGAGGAGGATTAATCACACAGCTGCGAGTGTCAAGTCTAAACAGCCTAAAAAGACCTCCGTGATGTACTGTCTAAACAGTTTGCGGTTATGAATTTTGGGACGCGACCCAAGTGTCCTGATATGATTACGTCCTGCTGGTTCCTTAGTTTTACACGAGCATTATGTTGATTTAAAAAATAAAAAAATAAAAAAAGAGAGAGAGAGAGAGAGAGAGAGAGAGACAATAAGATTGTGCTGATCAGCATGACTGCAACTGGAGAAGAAAGAGGAAAAAATAACTAAAAATACACAGAGGAGAGCAGATGACTTCATACAAACCGAGCTGAAGATTCACACTTCCTGTTCGGCTGTTTCGAGAACGAATATTTATTGAGTAAGAAAAAGAGCTCGCGAAATCCGTTCTATTGTTTTCTTACAGGATTAAGCTCAGAGACTGACTTCTATTACCTTCTGACTTCTTCTGTCTCCTGATTGGCTCTCACTCTGCACTTGGGACTTGTTATGCCTGAAGTAGGCACGCGACGACGTGCAGCGTGTCACGGCCACCGCTGGTGAACCTGTCACGTGGCGATAATCTTCCCTCCGGTTCCCGACAGACGCCCCTGGCACGATGCTGAGGGTGAATTACTGTCAGTGTGAGTCACGAGTGCTCAGGAATATCATGTTCATTTGTACGGTCTACTGTTTTTAATTAGACTTATTAGACCATAGCTGGAAGTCTAGGGAGAGGACTGGGCGTGGTTTCAAGGAGGATTTGTGGCATACTTGCACTTTCGCAGCAAGCGCTTTTTATTCCTGCGACGTATCGATACGCACGTGGCTCGAGAAGATGCTGGCGACACACGTCTCGGAAAAAAGCGTGCAACAATTGTCGTCTATCCTCCTGGGTTGGTAGCTGTCGACTTATTTTCATTCGGATTTTAAACAAATTGGTAACACGGTGGTATAGTGTTTAGCACGGTCACCTCGCACCTCCAGGGTCTGTGTGTATGTGTGTGTGGAGTTTGCATGTTCACCCAGTGCTTGCTGGGTTTCCTCCCACCAATGGTTTCTTCCACACAGTCAAAAGACATGCAGAGCAGGCTAATTAGTGTTCCCAAATTGCCTGTAGAACGTGCGTGCGTGCGTGTTTTCAGAGTATATCTGCTTCATTCCCGAAGTCTCCTAAGATAGGCTCCAATCCTCCTGCACTGGCCTTACAGGATATGAATGAATGGATGTGAATAATCTTAGGTTTACCTCTGTCCAGTAACCTGGAGCGCTTCGTTATTTAGAGAGTGTGTTTAAGGCTTAAGACTCTCTCTGATCAGCGTTCACATTATTATTATGATTCCATGTATTATTCCATAAACTTGAGTATTTACGCTCTGCAATACAGCAGGTGGCAGTGCGCACCTAACTGGTTTGAGAGCCGGCAATAAAAACGCCAAGAGAAGAAGCGGCAACCTTAGCGGTATTTTGGAGGACATCGACGCCAGTGACGACGAGCTATGATCTGGTACGCTGTACCTTCCGCCTCACCTCTTCTCTTCTCTTGTCGCTCTGGATAAGAACGTCTGCCAAATGCCTAAGTGTCTTCATGTGGACTCGGTGCGCTGATCCGTGCCTGGGCACAAGTCAGAGTGCTCTTATTACACAAATGTACAGAACTTCGGGATCAGGAGATCTGTGCTTCGGCTCGTAGAGTGAACGCACGCGGAGTGATAGAGAAAGTCCTGTGACCTTGTGTATTTAATAATCCAATGTTTTCATTATGAACTTTTCAGTAAAGAAAGGTTACAATGGTATTTGTCGCGCTGCAAATTAGAGATGTTAAAAAGGAAGACCAGGTAGGAAAAGCTCTAAATAATTGAACACCACACCACATTATATTATTGTTGTGCAACAAATCATCACTGATTTTTTCTTTCTAACTTCCATATATGACTCAGTAAGCAGGAGCTCATCGTTGAGGGATGATCGTTTCAAAAAGTTTGAAGCACATGAGTCAGTGTTCCCTGGAAAAAAGTGCAAACCCTGAAGAACTCTTAAGTATGCTGGATATCGCAGAGCGAACAGAGTATTTCTGCAGGGACCGGCCGCAGACGCAGACCGGGCGCTGTCTCACGGCTCGGTCGTCTGTCACTGCGCAGGAAATGGCTGGGATGCCAGGATGCTTTTGCACTCCATCCCCCTGCAGGGTCTCTGCTGGTCTTGCTCAACATCCTGTCCCAGATCTGGCCATGACTTTAACCATCAACACACACGCGCACACACACACACACACACACACACACACACACACACACACACACACACACACACACACACACACACACAATCCCAAATCCAAACAACACTCTACTCTAAATACAACGATTAGCCTTCTTAACATGTTTGTTATATGAGGCTGAGATTATTAAAGTCGTCTGCTTAAACAGTTCCAGTCCAGAGGCATTTGGAGCTGTCCTCGCGCTTTTGTTTTCAAGACGAAACAGGATGACCGCGAGCACCACAGGAATGCACAACACGACGGCTTTGTCATTAGCTCATTCGTTTTTTTTTTTGTTTTTTTTTTCTTTAGCAAAGGCAAAAGCGGCCACCAAAACCGACCTGATTTGACCCTACCTGCAAATTACATGAAATCTGACGAAGTTGGATGTTTTATTTATTTCATTTACATTTTTTTTACATGAATATTCGCTGCATGCACGTCTGAATTGTACGCAGACGCTCCTGGTCGACTCTGGAACTCATGCTGCGAGCACGTGGTGACAAATGCGGCAGCTCCGAATGTTGAGTTTGTGTTTAGAGTTGGAGGAGGTGAAGGGGACGGATGGACGGACGGAGCAGGCATCATCGCGTCCGGATAACTCCGGCTCACCTACGAGGCTGAAGAAAAGCCTCGGCGAGGCTTGAATGTGTTCACTCTTGAGCTTTTGACTGACAGGTTTGCACTCCGGCTCAAGCACTCGCCTCGGGGCTTGTCTGCGGGAAAAAAAAAAAAAACCCTCCTGCGAAGGCGTGCGTGCCTGTGAATAAATATTCCTGTGATTTAGTGCACATGTGGGTATAAACTGTTCATAGAACCACATGCTCGTGATATTTAAAGAAAGGAGTGCGAAATGGAGCGTAATTTCTTTCCTCCCATGTGGCGAACAGGATTTCGCCCTCTGATCGCGAGCACGGTGTGCATCTACAGTATAGCGTGCGCCGCTTTTCCTGGAAACAAATGTCCTTGTGAAACCGGCGTGACGGAGGAATGGACAAACTTCTCACCTATGGCGAGGAAAAAAAAAAAAAAAAAAACACACAAGCCTGGCCTCTGAGCGCTCAGACATGTGGATCCCATAACGCTACGAGTGTGTGCAGGAATGCGCTGTACTTTTTGCGCAAATAGACAAATTCTAGTTCATCTATTTACACTAATGAGCTCTTATGCCTCGATTGCAACACTGACGTGTGTGACAAGGCGGATGATGGGCCAAAAAAACGAGCAGCAGATCCATCTTCTTCACTCCGTCGGGTTAGTGCGCTCATTTCTGAGCGCCGAGGTCATTACATGCAAGTCTCATAAACAAGTCCTGGCACCGCCGCTTGGATCTTGGATGTCAGCACTTTTTAAATCGCTTTTTTTCCTCTGTGATGCGATGAGACAGGTCGGCATCGGACAAGAAAGCGATTAAACAGTGCGGGTTACAGGATCTGGTTTTTCCAGCTCGTCTGAAAGCGACAGTATATCGACTCCTGGCTGCTCGTGAGATGATCTTTTTTTTTTCCCCCCTCAATAGATATTTCACGGAATAATAACAAAAACGATATCTTACAGGACAAAATATTAACTAAACCAGGAATGTGCATTTTGGGCAGACGCACAACCTATAATATGCGGCTAATGTTTAGACTACGTATCTTGGATTATAACTTTATTATCTACAGCGGCCCTTTGCTTTTAATAATAAAGCCTGGTTTGGAGATGGGAAGGAATTCAAACTACGTGTACGTTCCAGAAGCTTTATAATCTGAAGTGCTACTACAGGTGTCCGGTGCAAATCCCGAGTAAGTTACTCACTCAGACGCGAGTGATAAACAGAGGTGAAAGAACGAAGATTTATGACCGCGCGACTATAAAAGCAAAAATGTCAACGTTTTAAGCTGCAATCGTGTCGAGATAATAAAGTTTCTGTTTTATCAATTGAGACATTCCTTGAAACGTAACGCAGTGATCATTTCCCACTGCGGGGAAGAAAAACAAAGGCGGCCCCGAATATCTGGTGGTCACCTCGAATGACGTGCAACGCTCTAACACCAAATATCGGTGTGTGTTTCGTTAATGAAAGCCAGTGGACGTACGGCGCCTGCCGTACTGTCGTGGATGCGACCTGCTAGCTGCAAGTCTAGATTCAATTTAGTTTTATTTATATAGTGCTTTTAACAATAGTCATTTTCCCAAAGCAGCTTTACAGAATCAAAAACAAAAAAAAGACTTTGTGAGGAAATACGTATAAATCAATCGTCAGATTCTTCCTGATGAGTAAGCCGAGCTTGAACTCCCTGAGACTTCCACAGGAAGAAACCTTGAGAGGAACCAGACTCCACAGGGAAACCGTCCTCATTCGGGGGATATCGGATAGCAGGATTGATGTTTAAGGAGAGATGTTTAAGATAATATGTGATAAGGTCCGCTTTCGTTACTGGAGGCTCGGTACAAAACCGTTAGAGGGAATTTCAGTCCTAAACTATTGAGCGAATCAGTCAGTCAGTCAAGTCAGGTGGCTTTTATTAAGACGTCCCCACGTGCCGGTAACCTGTAAAAGATGGTCTTGACCCAAAACGGAGGCCTGGAGTGATGGAAAAAAATACGGCCTGCTGCATGTTCTGCAATATGTTATCTTCATTTTATGATCCGAAAGCATTCCTTGCTCATACGGTATCCGTAAATCTATACGGAGCGACTGGAGAATGTTGTATCGTGAGTCATGCTGTTAGTCGTCACCGCTAAGTGTGTTTGATGGCAGAGAATGGATTTCACGCATGTTCATTTATATACAGAGAGCTCTGGCTTGTTTTCACTGGTTCACAGAAATCTGCTCTCAATATAATAATAATAATTATAATAATAATAATAATAATATAAAACTCATAAAAGGTACCCTTTGCCATATAAAAACCGAACGACCTTAAGCAAAATATTACCCCGACCACCATGACAAAGTACACGCGATAGCCAAGCTTTACAGAGGGTCGGAGATGTAGCGAGGTTAGCATACCGAACCCTTTCGAAATATTGCGCAGAGGGCGTCAAACACATTCGAGGGCGCATATTTGACCTCCTGCTGTAGACGGCAGACGCGTGAACAGCTCGAGCCACCCGTGCCCCTGACTGCTTTAACGGTGATCCTGCGGCGCGCTGCCTCGCTCGAGTCCACTCCAGCTGCAGATGTTGGGACTAATAACCTCGCCCAGGATCACAGCAGCAAAAATATGCCAGGAACTCAAAGTGACTCAATAAAAAGCTGTGCGCTAGTTAAACGGTGCCGCGCTGTTAAAATCCCCCAACCTCGTCATGTGGGGCTGTAAAACGGAGGACTACCAGCGGGACCTCGTTACGCTCTGATTGATGGCTACGTGACGGTTTATAGAAAAGAAAAAAAAAGAGCGAATGTTGGGGAAATTTTTAATAAGTGTTAAGTGCAAAAAAAAATAAAATGAAAACCAGATGTGTTGTTCTCTCAAACCATCATAAAGTTACATTATATAAACATAAATGCCATCGTTAACTCAAATCACTCGTGTTTATTATTCGTATGAGCCACTAGAATAAGACTGTGCAATATTTTGCAAAGTTTAAGTAACAAAATGGTAGCGCACGTGTCTGAACGTTTACCGTTACACACCGTCACAGACGTCTGAAGCTGATTCCGTTCATTAAAAGACCACAGGAGGTCTCGCTAACTAAATGTTACAGGTGGAAATGGTCGCTATTAGGGCTTGCAACGTTTGCGGACGAGCTCGTAAATACCTCTACAGGCAGCCGCGGGTTTTAAGAAACGGTTGCATCACTTCGTTAAGTGTCATTAAGGATTGTGAGCGAGCTCTTTGTCTAGTTGTAATTGTGACTGCAGGTTACGTGGCGTGTCCCACCTGAAGGGCGCAGTTCATCAGGCGCACTATGTGGTCGAACTGCTGGTGGTCCAGGATGGCGCGGTTCAGCTGCACGTGCAGGCTGAGCTCCTCGGTCAGACACTGTCGGGCTGCTTTGCCTTTCAGGGCGCGCAGGGCCGCAGGGAGAGCCTGGACACCGAAAAACAGAGACGACACATTCATGTCTCACTCAGCACCAGATTAAAAAAAAAAAAAAAAAGCACACAAATCCCAGAACTTCCACCTGTTCAGGCAGCACATGTGGTTATTATTACGTTTCTTAGTCATAACTCTTCTTACTGTACATTGTTTGTTAGTCGACAGTTTTTGTGTCGGGAAGAAAAAAAAAAGTTTAAGCTAAAAATGCAGGTTTATTTTTAGTACTTTTTTGAATACTATGAGTAAAAATGAACGTAGACCATCATCATAACACTTCTCTGGAATTTCAGCACATCGTTCACCTGTACGGACACTAATCGAGTAAAGGAAATGCCACCATGGAGCACATTATAAAGGCAGTAGAGCTTTAATGGTCATAAAACACCTTATGGTGTTTATTAATGGTGGTCCATGTATGTTCAACCGTGTTAAGATTAGTGTATTGTCATGACCACAGCTTACTATTTAGTGCATTTTCATCCCTGTGAATAGAGACAGGGTCACGTTAAAGAGACCACACCTACCAGAAATAAAACGATTCATCGTGATTTGATTGGTGGTGAAATATTGTGGTGGAAATATACTGTAGCACCGTGCAAACGTCTTAGTCGGCCTATTATCTTTGAACCCGGGCCTGAGAAATATATATAAAACACAATTTGTAACAATTCCCAGGCAGTGCCCAAACCCCAGCCACTGTGGATGCAGTGCTGATCGCAAGCCCGGAGAAAATGGGAAGGTTGCGCCAGGAAGGGCATCCAGCGTAAAAAACCTGTGCTAAGATTGTACATGCAGATCGGATGGTCCACTGTATAATAAAATACCAACAACAAATTATTATATCCAAAACCATTCACTATTTCCTAACATTAGTTGAATAAAATAAATAAACAACATCACAGAAGAATATCTGCATGGCTTTAAAGAAAGCAAGCAAGTGTGAGAAAGTTACCAGAAGAACTCTCTGTCTTGTTCTCCAGCACACTCAGTAAAACCTCCAGCTGTTTTAGATGTTACTGTGAAAAGGTCTTATATAAGAACATACAGAATTTTTTTTAATAATAATGCTTTTAAAAACATTTCTACATAAAAGAAACGCAGATAAAGTGCACTAAAGAGTAATAAAATACACAGTCGATGTTTGGTGTAAAAACGCTTTAAAATAATCAGAAGTGTTAGACTACAGATGTGTGCAGTTTTATATATTTTAAGTAAAACAGCTGGTAGGTTTTGTGTGCTAGAGAATATGCTGGAATATTCTTCTGCTCAACTTTGTCACACTGGAACACTGAATCTGTCATGTTGCCTGTTAAAAAAAAAAAAAAAAAGCATGCAAATATTCTTCTGTAATGTTCTTCATTTATTTATTTATTTATTTATTTATTTTTAAGGTGTATTTGGAAAAAGTGAATGGTTTTGTAAATAATAACAGAGACATAATAAGAATGTACGACAATTTGTACTACAGATAGGCAGCATGGTGGTACTGTAGTTTTCCAACAGTTCAAAGACATGCGGGTTAAGCTACCTGGCGTTCTCAGATTTGCCCGGGCATGACAATCGGGCATTGAGCTGGCACCCTGACCCATTAACGGACAGGTGGACGCGCCAAAATTCCCCAAAATAAATACTACAAATAATAAATCTAACTTTTTTTCTTTTAATTTGTCGTATAATATTAATATGGAAGGATATTTTTGATATATTCTGTCTGGAAAGAAGAATTCATAAAAAATAAACTAATTAATTCAAATAAAAAGGTGCAGTATAGCCAGGCCAATATCTGACTGTTTCGGATCAAGCCTGTGGGGGCCGGTGAAACCTCTGGCTGCTCTGCTAGCACTCAGTCCAGATTTTCATCTCAGCGGTGTGGAAATGGCTACACGGTGGTGACGGCTTTACTGGCTCCGTGGAGCGGTTAGCTAGGAGTCCGGCATTTCTGTAGCCACAAAGGAGCAAAAGCTTTTATATTAAACCCATTGGGTACGTGAAGGAACTGGCTACCATCCCACAGCTGTTATAAGGGGAATCCATCCGAAAAAACAACGACAAAAAGAAAAAAAGAGGCTCGGATAAGATCTCGGCAACCCTTGTGGTTTAGGTGGTTTATAGAGTTGTTTGGCTGAAGAAAACGTGAAGTAAGCAATGCTGCCAGTTAATGTTAAAATAATATTTCTGCATGTGATAGCGAGAGTGAGATAAGAGGAGTATGTGTGACTGACTGTTCACCCTTTTTTCCCTCCTCAGCTGCTGTGTGTACGTGTGTGTGCCTGTGTATGTGTGTCTGTGTGTGTGTGTCCAAGACTCCCAGATGGAAGTTTGATGCTGATATTCATTCTAATGTTATGAGTAATACAGGCTAATCTCTTGCTCCAGATGTGTGCAATCTATATTAACGCATAAGCGCACTCTTTATCTCTGATCACCTTCTCGGTCTCCAGCGTCTTGTTGTCGAAGATGAACCCGATGCAGCTTCGCACCACCTCCAGGCGCCGGGCGCTGTTGAACACGGAGTTGACTTTTCCTGTTATTGACACTGAAACGCACAGAGACATCAAGCCTAATTAGTGGTCATGGTAATGGGGCGGCGGTGGCTCGGTGTGTTGAGGCTCCGAGTTACTGAACGGAAGCTCGACTGATCGGAAGGTTGCCGCTGCTGGGGCCTTGAGCAAGGACCTTCACCCTGTCCGCTCCAGGGGGCGCCATAAAAATGGCTTGCTTTGATCCCGGCCTACTAACAAAGCTAGAATATGATGCCATAAGAATAAAGAATTTCACTGTGTGTGTAAGGTATGTGTGACGAATAAAGGCTGAACTTATTATTAACTTATATACAATATTGTGGTTACGTTCTCTGTCCTGATTGTTCAGAAGGTGTTGATTGCTAGCTAGGTTCTACTTAGTGCTGTTGTTTCTATAGTGACAACATGTTCTTGCTTATATTCTTTCTTTAGCACTTATTTAGGAAGGAGTCTCCAGTGTCAGTTCTTTATAACGGGGTAACTAGGTAACTATAGATAGGTAAAAAGTATGACGTGTCGTTCTTTATAATGTGAAATGGTACATTACAGAAAGATGATAAACTCTTTAGCACACCAGAACATCATTGATTATTTTCCTATAAAAGCAGGTTTCACTCCTTTTGCAACTTATTAATCACTTGCATTTGTTCGTTCCTTGAAATACTTCATAAATATCCAGAAGAAAGGGATTCGTGACCTTATTCCTGGTACTTCCGTTACTCACCCACAGGGGGACCCGCAGGCACCACGCACTTCTTCTTCTCGACCCGCGTACTGATGTTGGCGAGGTTTTGCTTGGCCAGGCCCTCCTCCGTGAGCTCCCCGACCTTTTCGTCGTCTATCAGGGGGAAGGGCACCACGTGCACCCGGAGGTGAGATCCCTCGCTGGGCCGAGGTACCTTCTGGAAGGCCATGTGAGGGTTGGGATTTTCCTGAGGAGAAACACAGAGAGTGTTGTGTGTCTGTATGTATATATAAAAAAATCTGGAGTGATGGCAAGCAGTTAGAAAAGCCTGCATTACTCGTAGCGCTCTTCTCGGGCCAAGCTCCACTGCAGATGCTTAAAAGTTCAATAAACAATCTGCTCGGCCCTAAATGAAAATGTCCATGTCGAGAGCAAGAGTGGTCAAATATTTGGCAGAAACTCGGTGCTTAATCAACACAGTGCAGGAGCAGAGCAGGACAGAGAAAAACAGAGAAACTTGTTTAGCCAGATGGAGTTAAGAAAAGAAAAAAAAAAAACAAGAGGTCAAAAGATAAAGCGAGAGAGAGAGAGAGAGAGAGAGAGAGAGAGGACAGTGAGATGGACATGTGTGACCCGGCTGAGGTTTTGCGTGCTCACGTTGCGGTAAAGCTGCTCCGAGAGCTCCCTCATGTGCTTCTGAAATTTGCCCTGGTTCTCCTCTTCCTCCTTGAAGTACGCCATGTCGTAAGCCACCAACTATGCGGGGAACCAAAAAGACACCGTGTTTATTCTTCCGTTAAGCTGGGGGGAAAAAAAGCATCTTATGATGCAGAAGACAAAAGAGTGCTGTGCTTTACCTCGTCAAAAAGATCGCAGGCTCTGTATGGAGGCCCTCTCTCTGACACGAACCCGGCGAAGGCCATGCCGTCTAACACCTTCGGCAGGAAATCGTTCTCGAGTAGGCCACGCTGGCCCAGGAAGGCCGTCTGCAGACAAAAATGTAAAAATGAATAAATAAATAATAATTTAAGAGGATAGATGTCACCCGTCGTGATATGCCCAGTCAACGATTTGCAGCTCATATTCTCCATCAATAAGCCTGTGACTAAAACACGGTGTCTCATGTGATTTCATGGAGTGACACAAAGTGACTTATCTAAACTTATGAGCAGGCGCGATGGCATTCCTGAGAGACGCCGCTGTGTTGTGTGGAGGCAAAAAAATGATTAGGCGACTCTGAACCATAAACAGATGACTGCAGTGACATTTTCTTCTGTGTGTGTGTGTGTGTGTGTGTGTGTGTGTGTGTGTGTGTGTGTGTGTGTGTGTTATCTGTCGGGGGGGTGAATGAGACGGATGGAGCGCAGCGCTGGGCCTCAGTGCAGCTGGCACACAAGGGATGCTTGAGAGTTAATGGGGAAGCATGCTGCATTCCTCAGGCATAATCTGAGCCATGTGGGGTGCTCGGAGGAGGATGTGCGGAGACGTTGTTGTGGATACGAGCTTCCAAGCAAATAAAAACAATGCAGGGGGGGCGGGGGGGCTTGTAGAAAGAGAGAGACAGGACGAGTGGATGAGTGGATGGATGGATGCGTGCACGCGAACACGTACGAACGAGCGGCATTTTGATTCTTTGCATGTGGCTCATCTCGAGATGGAGGACTTTTTAAACGGTGAGATAGTATCGGGTCGCGGGCTCGTGAACCAGAGCGCGGCTTCCTGCTTATCTCTCGGTTTATCCCTGTTTTCCAAAAGCATTCGGTTTATGTAAGGCAGCCATTTTTTTCCCCCTCCACCAGCCTCAGGACACTTTAATGTTAATTTGAGACGAACGGCAGCAGGACACGCACATGCTACTTATTTCTGATATTCGTGACTTTTAGACGATGCCGCACTGACGCACTTAACAACTGAAGCTTTATCCAGGCTTGTGCATGCTTTTTAACCCGCCAGGTTGATTAACAAGCCATTATTTTTTTTCAATCCTGCCTCATTAATAATAGCGCTACACAATTTTTGTGTTTATACGCTATACCATGAACAATCAGACTAAGGGAATTTCATATAATTATGAATCATTATTCGCTGATTTAAAAGCAATTTTGAAAAGATGATGATGTTTGGATTGGCTTTATTACGCTTTATGTTAAACGTGGATCCCTAATAGTCACAGACCCACATAGTCAGGCTTGCATAAGTAAGTAATGCGCTTGACGTTAGCTAGGAATACGTTTTATTGGTTCAGGGACTAATAACATTTAATCAGGTGTTGTTATAAAAATGAGAACATGAGGATATGAGGAGGATAATCGCCATCGTCCGAAGAATAGAGACAGATTAAAGCGGTTTCTGTTTTCTCAGTGGCCGATTTAGGGCTTATTATTCAAAAGTGCACTGGTGCGTGTGGACGGGACATATGAAACGCATTACACGCCAGCGGGACCGGTTTGAAGAGGACTCGGACAGTTACGGTAATTATTCACTGGTGAACGCTCGTAAACCCTCCCTACGGACAGAGGTTAACGTCGGGGTCCCTCGACCGGGAGCGCCGCTCTCTTACCTTGTGAAAGTGAATCATGGGTTCGGCGTGGATGCGGATGAGCTGCAGACAGGACCTGTAGCCCTGAAACAGTTGTGCAAACAAGCGCAGGAAGACCGCTCTCACCTCCTTATCCTGCCAGTCGGGGACATAAAGAAAGCGAACATGGGTGTGAGTCAGAGATGCTAACGAACATTTAGAGTCATTAATAAAGGAGGTTATACTCCTACAATGTTTTTTTTTTTTTCAGCCCCCCTGGAGAGCAGTTACGCAATAATGCTTTTTTCTGCAACTCGGCGTATTAAATCTCATCTTGAAGTTGATTCCTTTGGTGTTAAAAAGCAACTTCAGAGGTCATGAGGGCAGCCTGGGGTTATTAGCGAAACACTTACCAGCAGTTTGAGGTTGGACGGAGCGGAGCGCGGAGGAGGGAACGCGTTATCGGCTATCTCCAGATCTGGGTGCAAAACCTGGAAGGAGTCGAAGTGGAGAAATGTGAGTTTATTGCTTCAGCTGGAAACGAGCGATTAAAAGTGATGAGCGCTGAGTCAGTCAATACAGACTGCAGTTTTCATATGAGCGCCAAACTCAGGGTCAAGATTTCATCAGTACTGAGTGTGTGTGTGTGCGTTATTATTATTGAGATTTATATATAATATAGTTTTATATATAGGTGAGGAGTGGCACTGTGGACTGGAGACTCACCATAGATAGCGAGCTGTGTGTCGTGTGTAAAAGAGGCTCGGGGAGCTGAGACAGATGGATACACTCTGGGATTTTTATGGTCCCTCCATCCAGGTCTGCGATGATCACATCGAGCTGTCAAATCCCCCCCCACCCCACCACACCGATAAGCAGGTCAGAGACATGAACGCTCATCATACTGTAATATAAACAATAGTGCAATATCCCAAAACTCACTCACCAGCTCCTGAATTTCACTCTGAAACATGGAGTGCACCCCGATGATGAAGGGCGTGGGCGAGCTGAGGACCTCCAGCAGCCCAGACGGGAGGATTGGAATGTACGGGTAACTGCGACGCAGAAAGTCAGATGATTAGCGTTACTGCAAGTCAGCATCACACAGGATTTATAGCAGATTATTCTCTCAATAACTCTAATTAATTAATTTTGTCTCACATTGGGTTTCTGGGTGGGTTATAACGCTATAAAAATAAAACAATTATAATAATAATAATAATAATAATAATAATAATAAATTATCCTACTGAAACCATGTTATCATGTTGTAATAATAACAACAATTTGTTCTTTCACAGGACTAGAGACCATTTCAGAGAAAAAAAAAAGAAAAACAGACACAACCAAGAGTGAGAGATACTAATAAAAAAAACAAACAAACAAAAAAATACTAAATAATATTTTCTTCACATATTTTTTTTAAACAATGATATGAAAAAACTAAACTAGGAACCAAAAGAAAACAAAAATTTTAAATAAATATTTTCCTAAAATCTTTAAATAAAAAAAGGATAAAGAAATATATTTTTTGTGGTTTACTTTTTATTAAAAGACATAAGGTATAATGGCAAAATAATAATAATAATTAAAAAAATACATAAATTGTGTGAATAAAATAAATAAATAAATAGAACGAAAAATTGATTTATAATAATAATAATAATAATAATAATAATAATAATAATAATGTAAACAAATTATCAATAAATATTGACTAAAAAAATAAAAAGAAATATTTTATATTTAAAAAGATAAAAAAAGAAAAAAGTCCTTAAGTTTTTACTAAGACATAGAAAGTAGAACAAGAATATTAACAGAAATACATTAATTGTCTAAATAAATACAACTAATAAAATATGTGAAATTATAATTTTTTTTATTCTAACAAAAAAAAAGCTATTGATTTGTTTTACGAACCTGAAAAGAGATTTTTGTCCAAAAGTCTAATTAAAAAGTAAAATTGAAAACTAAAAATAAAAGAGCTAATTACTTTAATTTAAGTAAAAGACAAAATAAATTAATGAGTAAATACGATCCCGCCCATTGTTAATATTTTCCCCTAAATAATTTTTCTTAATTATGATTTTTTTTTAATGTAAAAAAACAACTGTATGCCTACAGCCTCCTGTAAACCCCTCCTACTTACAGCATGCTACATGATTTCATGTTTCTTTGTGTTGAACCTGTCCTGTTTGTTGTTTTTCTTTACACACCTGTACTTGAGAGGAAACATGAGGGCCACTAAGGCTCTGCAGGCCTCGCCGAGCCTCTGATAGCTGGTGGAGTGGAACAGAACCTTGTGCTCAGTCAGGACGGCACAAAACAGACTCAGGACGTTCTGGATGCCTGAAATGAAATCGACAAAACGACATAAAAATATGTTATGAGTGTGAATTCTATTAGAAAACACCTACTGAGGGGATAAACGGCTACGGATTACGAAATCTTTCTAAAAATAAAGCGGGGCTGTTTTCGACATGAGAGTCCAAGGGAAATGCTGATTGTTTCATTTCTAACCCGTGAGTCACAAACGCGACCCAAATGAAGACCAAATGTCCGATGTAATGCGAAGCAGGCGGGTTAATCCGGGCGTTCCACGAGGTCCTGGTCCTCGGAATAATTTCATGCTATGCTGAAGGCGATGGCAGCAGCTCACGTTCCACATAAATCACTCAATTATATGTAGCAGGACGATCGCAATTTGTTCACAGGACAGCGGGATTTTGTGTGTTTTGCGAGCAAATTGACAACCGGGAGGAGAGAAATGCTGTACAGTTCCTGTTATTGTTTGTTATCAACATACCGAGAAGATCGTTAATCACGGGCTTGAGAGAGCCAAGCGTTGACAGAGGCATCCGCAAGGACGGCCCGGGGTCAAGGGGTCGGCTGTGTGTCAAAGCCTCACACTCGCCAACAAACAGGAACACGACATGGACATGAGCAAGAGCCACCAATGACAAATGACAAATGATGAAGAGCTCGGGAAATGAACAGGCACTTTTTTTTTTTTTTTTGGTTGCAGCCATAACAACCGACGGTTTGGTTTATTTCCTGAGATGCACATTTTCCAGAAAACGTCAGTACCGTCTGCAAATAGACACCGTGAAGCAAAATAACGATTTATGATTTATTTCTGGCTTCAAATACACCGTGTTTACATCCACAGCTGGTGTCCTTGGCCTCTGTCGGAATAAACGCGTCGCTGCATCACTTAAACAGAACATAACAGGTTTCATAATCTGAAAGATATCCAGCCACACACAAACACAAACACACACAAACACACACATATTGTCCTCTTTCTCCCTGACCTTGAGGTATTTACTTATCAGCTGGAAACAGCTCTCCATTTCCGACCCCAAATAAATGCAGGCTGACGGACAACAAGCTGAGGGCGCGCTGCAGACTAACTACTTCCTGTTACTGCGGAACAAGATGAGGATCGAGGACCTTCTCCAACTGTGACTCGGTACTGATTCTGAGGCAACGATTCTGCTGGTTTGCCTCAATCATGCTGAGATCGGGTTTGGAAGGAGAAGAAAAGAAAAAAAAGTCGCAAAAATGATTGAAAAGGAGATACGAGAAATACGAGGACAGAAGAAATTCTCAAATCTGACAGTCTGTAAGCCTTTAGAGAGGACAGATATCAAACACACACACAGACACGCAGTGTCTTATTCACAAGACACAAGGACGTCTACAATAGATCATCAACTACACATATAATTTTCTTTTCCATATATCTTCAATAATTCAATACGGCACTGTTAAATTCACAATTCTTTTTTACATTTTTTTTTGGTGGGGGGGAGGGGGGGGATTTTCCCTGATTTTCTCCCTCACTCGCGCACCGTTGGGGGCTGAGTAACACACTCAGAGGACAGCACTATCCGCTTGCGTGAGCTCACCCTGACTGGCTGTAGAGCCGTGATTAATGTGGGAGCACTAAGTACCTCTCATCCCTCCCCTCTGAGAGAGCTCGGCCAATCAGCTCTCTCTAGACCTCCGGCTGCGAGAGGTTACAGTGTCACCCGGGATTCGTGCAAGGCGAGCAAGTACTAAGAACTACGGTAATAATTTATCGAAACCGCTCACATGATGAAGGAAATGTTTATCTTAGAGGTTAGCGCTGTGGCCTCGAGTCTGCGTCCACCGAGTTCTGTCCCCCCCATGCTTGTTGGGTTTCTTTCAGGTACTCCGGTTACCGATTAAGCTAATTGGCATTCCCAAATTCCTTATATTGTATAAGTAATGAGCATTATAGAGACAGAGTGAGAACCTAAAAGAAAAAAAAGTGAAGATGGGGGAGGGATCTAGTTTTTACAGTGATGTAACATATATTTGCATTCTTTGTTAAACTTCTGTGATAAACAAGTAATAAACCATTTTACTGGAAAATGAATGAACTCCGGGGTGAGATCAGGGGCTCCCTGAAGGACTATATCTCTTGTTTACGTCTCGCTTTTTGCACCAGCTCTGTTGGAACGCTCCAGGTCCGAGCGGTAAACAAAATAAATGACCAACTTGATTAGCTTCCAGACTCCGTGGTTTGTTTCATTACTCACTTTATAACCAGGCAGCCGCAAACATCCATCTTAACTCGGACTTATTACGGGCTATTAAGTGGAGCGAGCTTGAGCTTCGTGTGTGTCAGATGGGGAAGCTGGAGCACGCTGCATGGGTCGCATGGAAACCTGGAAAAGTGGCACGATTTAAGAGATCGTTAATATCGCTTAGCTTGAACGGATAAACTTTCCATCTGCGGCCAGGAAAACGAACGGCGACCAAACTCGTCGCTTCTACTGAATCCTGTTTTTTTCCCCAAGTTTAAGTGGGTAGGCTGTAATTTATTTATTTATTTTTTACGTCTTGTAGCGTGCGTGTTTGTTCTCGATTTGAACCTCGCTCACCTACGAGGTCTCGCGTGATAGAGAGAGAGCCTCGCTGCATATCGGCACGTTATCGTAGCACGCAGACACGCGGGACGTCCGACAATAAAATTGATATTCTGGAATTCGCATTAAGATGCTACACATATGAGGCTAATCACGGCTCTTGTCTGGAGTTCGGTGGACATGGAACACGTGCATTGGACGTTTGACGTAAGCCAGGCTCACGAGAGGCTCGAGATGTGGATAATTTGTCCGGCGAATAAACTCTCAACCTTTTCTTAACGTGCTGATAAAGTGCGTATCTGTGATAAACGGTTATGAATTGCTCTCTCCGAATCGCCGCATGCTAACTATTAGAGCATTCCACTGGAGGTCACCGCGCCTGCCTGTCGTTTTCATACGATATCCCGCTTTATGCATTTTCGTTTCACGAGATGGGGGGAATTATTTCCACTCCTTTGGAACTGTTTGATGTTTCCTTTGACTTTTCCTCACCTTTAACAAAATGAACAAAATGTGCTTGAGAACGTTGCACAATCGCGCTGTAACAGACATCGCAAAAATGTGCGTTTATGGGATTGTTGCACAATAGGCCTGATAGAGTTTACACTGCTCTGTCATCACCTTAAGAAATAAATGGTCTGTCTACACTATAGAAACACACACACACGGATAACAACCTTATACTAACCAGATTTCTGTAAATTTTATTCCAAAGATCATGTATTTAATGATTTGACCAATAAGCTGCTTGGCAACTCTACTGTGCAGTTGGTCCGTTCAGTCCAGTGAACTGTCACTCAAGTCCAATGACCCATAAAGCATCTCTGACCAGATGCTTCCAGTCTAGACAAGTCAAGTTTCACAAACCACCAGTCAAGAACTGCTAGTCAAATCCAATGAACGGTCAGTCAAGTCTACTGAGCTGGATGAACAGCTAATATAGTCCAGGCAGCTGCTAGCCAAGACCAGTGAGCTGCTACGCTAGTCCAGTGATCTTATATCCCCTCCCGTTATAAGTCACTCAAGTCCAGTGAGTGAGTGAGGGTGTGAGTGAGGGTGTGAGTGAGTGAGTGTGTATGTGAGTGAGGGTGTATGTGAGTGAGGGAGGGTGTATGTGAGTGAGGGTGTATGTGAGTGAGTGAGTGAGTGAGTGAGTGAGTGAGTGAGTGAGTGAGTGAGTGAGTGAGTGAGTGAGTGTGTGAGTGAGGGTGTGTGTGAGTGAGGGTGTATGTGAGTGAGGGTGTATGTGAGTGAGGGTGTATGTGAGTGAGGGTGTATGT
>JAAGKR010007398.1:0-36971 GCA_011419295.1 Clarias macrocephalus | reverse complement strand
TGTCTGGTCTGGCTAATAGTTGTAGGGGGGGCTGTCTGGTCTGGCTAATAGTTGTAGGGGGGGCTGTCTGGTCTGGCTAATAGTTGTAGGGGGGGCTGTCTGGTCTGGCTAATAGTTGTAGGGGGGGCTGTCTGGTCTGGCTAATAGTTGTAGGGGGGCTGTCTGGTCTGGCTAATAGTTGTAGGGGGGCTGTCTGGTCTGGCTAATAGTTGTAGGGGGGCTGTCTGGTCTGGCTAATAGTTCAAGGGGGGCAGTCTGGTCTTGTTCAACTGACTGTAACACAAAATCCATATGTGTTAATTAAGTATGTTTTCTATCTCTCTTCCATGTTTCTGTCTCTAAGGTGGACGGAGTGGTGTGCGCTTGCCGGGACTTTCTCCTGCGCTCACTCTCGGTGGAGAACTGTGTGCGTATACTAAGTTTGGCCGATGCGTTTGGCTGTGCTGAGCTGAAGCGCAGCGCTCAGCGTGTGGTGGAACTGAACTTTCGGCACGTGTGTCGAGACGAGGCCTTCCTGCAGCTCTCTCACACTCTGCTTCTCGAATTGCTAGGCAGTGATGCACTGGACGTAGAGCGTGAGGAGACCGTGCGACAGGCAGCCGCACTATGGCTCGAGCATGACGCGGCACATCGGGAGCGCCACCTGTCGGCCGTGCTTAGCCTGGTGCGCGTGGATGCCTTGGCCGAGATCACGCAGCGCGCCTGGTTCCGGGGCTTACCGCAAAATCACAAGTCCATTGTCATACAGGGACTGTACAAATCCATGCCCAAGTTTTTTAAGCCGCGATTGGGCATGACAAAGGAGGAAATGCTCATTTTTGTGGACGCGGATTCACCGAGCGATTACAACAATCACGACTTCCATCGCCCTCCTACTGAATTTAACAATCTGCATTTGCGCCGCTCGCCTAGCAACAATAACGATGACGATTTATCTTTACATCCCTTGCCTAGCAGCACTGACGATGCGCAACGCTCAATCACGTGCTACAGCCCCCAAGCTGAAAAAGTCTACAAGCTGACTAGCCCTCCAGAGGACTTGCGCAGGTTCGGGATGCTCGTCACACCCGATAACGATGTGTTTGTTGCTGGAGGTGAACAGCCAGTTAAAAACGGCAAATGGAAAGCAGTCCAGAGTTTCTACTGGCTGGATGCACAGCAGAACTCCTGGGTGGCAAAAGCCTCCATGTTGAGCGCACGTGTACGCCCCACTCTTGTCTTCTGCCACGGATTTGTCTATGCCATCGGAGGAGGTGGCTATGACGTAGGGGGAGGCCATGACGATGACGTCACGATGGAACGTTACGATCGCTCAAGAGATGAATGGAGTGTGGCAAGCTCGCTGCCAACTCACAGCTCCTTGAGCCAAAACAACATGGCCGCCGTAGCTGTCAACGACCGTGTCTATATCGTTGTCCATGACGCTATGTTTTTCTACTCGGCACGTAATGACGTGTGGACAGAAATTTTGACCCAGAGAAAACGAAGCTGCTTAGGCTCCGCCTCCTTCCTCTCAGGCACTGGCACCGCTGCTGTTCTTGGCGACCTCATATTCTATGTTGGCGGAGGAGGAGATGGTGCTGTGGAGATTTACGATACTATTAGGGACGAATGGCGCGCAGTCGCTGCTTTGCCTGTCGCCGATGGCAGCGACGGTGCAGCTGTATCAGAAGTATGCGCGCGGGCTGTAGTTCTGCTCGATACGTTGTGCTTATTTGCACTCGATCGTCAGGGTGGCTATGCACTAATACGTTATGACGCGACACGAGAGCGGTGGCTTCGCCCCCAGCCCATCCCCCACCGTGCCCTAGGTCGTCTTGGTAACCGCTTCCGCCTCGCCGTTGCCAAGCTCTACCCGTCCTGCCTCACTGAGTTGCCGTGGAAACCACCAGCATGTCCGTTCCCACCTGACGATGAGGAAGACTTTGGCGCGGATGGCGAAACTCTAGAGTTGCCAGATTTATAAAGAAGCAGCGGCTGATTTTAAATCTGGACAGAGAGACTGCTCTTCACAGTGGCCACACTTTATCTAAATTTAGAGACATTGACATGAAATGGTGGCCATCTAAAAAACAAAACAAAAAAAAAACATTTGGATGTTTACCTCGTGTTAAAGGGCAGGCATTTCAAATCAGTGAGGTTAAAACCTCAATGATGTCCAAAGTAATTAACGCGCGAATGTATTAGTGAGCATGTTCCAGGGGAAACGCTAACGGGCTGTAAGAGTCGGCCACGTGTCTCAGCACGTCTGCGTTTGCTTCGAAACTGAGATGTCCTGTTTGTCGAGGGAAAAGCACTCAAGGGATTCGTCTTCAATCCATGTCATGATGTTTAACTTATTATTCGTGAGGTGAAGGAAAATGATGACAAACATCTTAGAAATCCCGGAGTCGTAGCATGTATAGTGTTTTGTATAACAGGTTGGCTGAGGAGGGACAGCGAGAATAAAAAAAAAGCAAGGTGCTAGACAATTACCGCACAGAAAACATGCGCCTTCCTGGATCCAGGCAGAAGGACTGCAAGATTCCTCAAGGTGGCCAAAAGGTTTTTTCTTTTTTAGCACATCTCAAACACAAAGAATTTTTCTAAAAGCGAAAGATGTCGAGTGTACTGAGAACAATCGGCCGTTTTGGATGTGAACTTGTGCTGTTAAAGGAAACGCAAAAAACGTCAACGATTTCGAGACTGTACTGTGGAACCGGGTCTCCTTCATGACGCCCCCCAACCCCCCCCCCCCCCCCCCCCAACCTGTGATGTCGCCACTGACCACGTGTATGTACGATGGATGATGCGATTGCCCTGGTGCAGAGCAGAGCTCGTCGTCGCTCCCCAGACTGATTTCTACTGTTCATTCATGCGTTGTTACTATTTCTCATTTCTCAATGGTTATGATGATGATGATGCACTTGCTTTAAAATCTTCCACCATATGGCTGACATGTACAGGTTTGTGTGTGTATACGTGAGTGTAGGGCTTCTTTTTTAAACAAGCAGAGTGTGACTGCAGGTTCAGTCATGTTTTTTTTTTTTTTTTTTTTTTTGTTAGTCCTAGCGTTGATCCTTCTTCCATACGTCTATCTCGTTGTATTTCCATCAAATGCTTATTATGTAACTGTATCAAATTAAACAACTAAAGTGGGGTGGGAGGGTCTTCAAAGGGATTTGACAGGTTTAAATTGGATGATCCCCGTGCTAAAAAGTTAATTGTGACGTTATGGCTAGTTTGAGGTTTGAACGTGTTAGCGGTGTTCCATGCTCGTGAGCTAGCCAGCGTTTGTTCTTAGACCTCAGTTGTCCTACGTGCATTACTTTTAAACTAACTAGCTAGCTGATTGGCCATCACTTGTTACCAAGATCGGAATGCTTGTTCCAGGTAAAAACTTCAGAGTGTGGTTTGGAGTGTGATTTGGGACGCAGCCTGTAGGCTCTGAGTTTTTAATGTTTTGTGGATGTTAAATGCTTCCCCAGCTAATCACTGTTCTGACACAACGGACAACCCAAAGGCAAAAAGCTGGACGATGAATCCCAATATCGTTACGGTAACCTGAAAGGCTGATCAGTTTGTCGAGCTAGCTAGATGACAAAAACAAGAGTAAAAAAATCGATGAAAGCATTGCTTTGATCTTATACCCAAGAACCGTTTGGGACGCAACCCACATCTGAGTCACCATAGTGACCAGGTATCGAGCATTTAAATACTCTTGGTGTGTTATTTGTTGTCCTCATTTTGTGGTATGGGACACAGCTCATGGTGTAACACTTTTTTGGGTTGGGACGCAACCCAAGTCTGACACGTCAGACCTGAACACTTTGATCTGTTCTCCAAACCCTCAGCTGGAACAGTTTCATTCGGGAAGCAGCACATGGCTGTGGCAGTTTGTCATTAGAGTAAATCGATACGTTGTTTGGGGAAAAAGCCCATGAAGTTCTCTTTGGAATATTCAGCAAGCATTGGATGAAAAAACACATTTCTTTAAGACTTTAAAACTGTTACCATAGTGCTTTTGTGCGTGTGTGTGTGTGTGTGTGTGTGTGTGTGTGTGTGTGTGTGTGTGTGTGTGTGTGTGTGTGAGCGACTTTGTGCGTCTGCCTGTGTGTAAATTTTATTTTATTTTTTTCAGGGTGGGTGGGGGAGTTTGATGGTTTTGTTGTCGGAGCATTTGCCACTATAACAGAGGGATTATGGGTAATGTGGGGTTTAACTGGTTACTAAGTGTGATGTAGAGTTCAGACATTCACTCAGCCTGTCCCTCAGCACTGTACTGCACACACACCTTTAATTTATTATTAAACACCTCACAAACACTCCTGTCTCTGTGTTTATTCATCACCACACCAACTGGGAGCAAATGTTTACATCCCCCCCTTTGATTCCTACAGTTTCTGTAGACACCTTTTCTGATTGTCTACAGAAGGTGAAGTGTGAAAGAACGGTGTAATAATATTTAATAATCCAACATGAATGTGTTGCTGCTGTCTTAAACAATTTGGTGAAGATTTTATGGGAACCTGGTACTATGTGTGAGAAAAAAATAATCTGGAAATTATAAATCAGTCACCATATGGTTATATTGTTCGTCTTATTTGATGCATGAACTGTTGAAAGAGGCTCAAACTCTCAAGTAGTCAAGTGAGTTCAGGAAATCAAGAAACTGAATCAAGACATGAGACCAGAAATTAGCAAAGACGCAAGAAATGAACACTACAACACACCAAACGATAAACCCTGAAGTGTTTTATTCTCCTTAAGCCACAGTAGTTTGCCAAGAATAAAATTTTTATTACATCTATCAGAGATAACCACTGTTTTTATTCATTTATAGTTAACATTTAATGTTGTGAAACGTGGGATAAAGTTTGTTCCTGTTGTCAGGTACAGAGGAACCTTAGATTGCCAGCATAATTGCCTCCTGAAGTGGGCTTGTATATCAAAACACTCATAAATCAAAGCGAATTTTTCCATAAAAAATAATGGAAACTCAAATGATTCATTCCACAGCCCTAAAAACTAATACATAAAATAATTAATACAAAATATAAAGTAAAAATAAAACAAATTAACCTGCACCTACCTTTTAAAAGAATCGCGACCGAGCAGTGTTTCCATTGAGAGAGAGAGAGTGTGTGTGTGTGAGAGAAGGTGCATGGTGTCCATGCACACACAAAGTGCCGGCTGACACAGGGCGAGAGAAAATGGATCTTTAACCTCTCTAATGAGACTTGCTTTCGCTTTACATGTGCACACACGTTATAATAAACCGTACACTCGCGCTGTACACACACATACAAACACAAAATAAAATATTTTTTATGTGCACACGCGTGGTCATGGTGTTATAGTAAACAGTACACACGTGAACGGATGTTTATTATACCAGTGAGAGACGAGCACTAAGACCCAGCAGGGGAGACGATTACCCACAATTCCAAAACGCAAGAGAGAGAAAAACCATTGGCTCAGTTGTGATCACAGGACGCTCGGCGTCAACACAAGAAGCGCATACGTAATATATGATACTTGTCGTAAACCAAGACTTGCTTGTTTTTCAAGTCAAAATTTATTAAAAATCTTTGATCGTCTTTTGGAACACTCGCAAACTGCGTTACTCGCAATCCGAGGTTCCACTGTATATGTTACAACAGGTACAACTTAATCACATACCACCAGTGAAAGTGTTGTGACAAAACTGAGTGATTTGAGGTATTTTCTCTTGACTCGCCAGTAAGAGCAGATTTGTTAAAATACTGTTTTTCATAATATAAATTGAACAATCAAATAGCACAACTAATTTCCATACAGTAATTATCTCTGCATGTCTCTTATGTCTGTAAATCCTTAGAGTCTTTATATTTATAGGTGGTGATCAATCCCCATATACACTCATCTAAAGGATTATTAGGAACACCTGTTCAATTTCTCATTAATGCAATTATCTAATCAACCAATCACATGGCAGTTGCTTCAATGCATTTAGGGGTGTGGTCCTGGTCAAGACAATCTCCTGAACTTTAAACTGAATGTCAGAATGGGAAAGAAAGGTGATTTAAGCAATTTTGAGCGTGGCATGGTTGTTGGTGCCAGACGGGCCGGTCTGAGTATTTCACAATCTGCTCAGTTACTGGGATTTTCACGCACAACCATTTCTAGGGTTTACAAACAATGGTGTGAAAAGGGAAAAACATCCAGTATGCGGCAGTCCTGTGGGCAAAAATGCCTTGTTGATGCTAGAGGTCAGAGGAGAATGGGCCGACTGATTCAAGCTAATAGAAGAACAACTTAAAGTGAAATAACCACTCGTTACAACCGAGGTATGCAGCAAAGCATTTGTGAAGCCACAACATGCACAACCTTGAGGCGGATGGGCTACAACAGCAGAAGGCCCAACCGGGTACCACTCATCTCCACTACAAATAGGATAAGGAGGCTACAATTTGCACGAGTTTACCAAAATTGGACAGTTGAAGACTGGAAAAATGTTGGCTGGTCTGATGAGTCTCGATTTCTGTTGAGACATTCAAATGGTAGAGAATTTGGCGTAAACAGAATGAGAACATGGATCCATCATGCCTTGTTACCACTGTGCAGGCTGCTGGTGGTGGTGGTGTAATGGTGTGGGGGATCTTTTCTTGGCACACTTAGTGCCAATTGGGCATGGTTTAAATGCCACGGCCTACCTGAGCATTGTTTCTGACCATGTCCATCCCTTTATGACCACCATGTACCCATCTTCTGATGGTTACTTCCAGCAGGATAATGCACCATGTCAAAAAGCTCGAATCATTTCAAATTGGTTTCTTGAACATGACAGTGAGTTCACTGTACTAAAATGGCCCCCACAGTCACCAGATCTCAACCCAATAGAGCATCTTTGGCATGTAGTGGAACGGGAGCTTCGTGCCCTGGATGTGCATCCCACAAATCTCCATCAACTGCAAGATGCTCTCCTATCAATATGGACCAACGTTTCTAAAGAATGCTTTCAGCACCTTGTTGAATCAGTGCCACGTAGAATTAAGGCAGTTCTGAAGGCGAAACACTGTATTAGTATAGTGTTCCTAATAATCCTTTAGGTGAGTTTACACTGATTATATATAGTACTCGTTCAGCAAGCAGAGCGTTGGACACGGTTTGCTGTACACTCAAGTCAAGATGTTAAAAAGTAATTTTCATAAAGGCATGACGTTATACTGCATGATTAACTTTGCAAGCATCCGATAAGATCCAGAAGTGTTTGATTACCCGGTTAATCTGCTTAATAGATTTTCATTTTAGTTAAGGTTAAGTTTTTGTGCCTATTCTGCTATTTTATCTAAATGTTGAATAAAATATTTCTGATATTTTTATACTATGCATAGTTGTCTTATTTTTGTCTTTATCATAGTTGTTTTGTTTAATGACTGTGCGTACAGGTCCCCGATATGTTAAATGTCCCACAAACATATGTCGACATGTTATGCCTTGATTTTCAAGGATCAGGTGTTCCACTTGCTGACCGTTCGACTGCGGTGGGCTCCAAGCCACCTCGGCCAGGGTTCATGGACGTACAGCCTTCTTTAAAACGTTTGCGCCGTTCAAATGTCTTATTGCGTCCCATCACCTCACTGTGCTTGAAGTTCTGATAGCAGGGATTGCTTTTCTAGTCACACTGTGTGTTAGAAACACATGGATAAACTACAAGTGCATTTCTGCAAGAAGAGGACATTATAGCTGGTAGAGCAAGTAATGTCACATTTGGCAAAATGTTTGACATTTGTATTCACTTTGGGGAATCAACAACCAAAAACACTATTTTTTAAACCAGGAAGAAAAAAAAAATGCTGGAAATAAAACTAAAAAGGAAAACACACCCCTACAGTTGAGCATGCTGTTGCATTTCCTTTGGGTGCTTCTCAGTATGACCCCTCTCTTGGTGCAAAGCCTGCCTCAATCTCTTTTTAGTTTTCTATGTTGATTTATTGCATGTTCAAAGTTTAGGGATTTTTTTTAAAAATTGCTAAACCCTGATTTTTCTTTTCCCCATTATCTTCTCTAACAAATTCTCTGTTGGCACTCTGGTTGTACAATTAATTTTGATTAACTTAGAAAAGTCAAATGTATAATTTTTTAACATATCTTTGGGAGTTTTTGCAGTGTTTTTGCAGTGTCGACAGTGCGGGCAGAAGTGTGCGGATGTGCATCATCACCGCAAGATCACGACGCCTTTGGGTAGCGGTCCTCTGCGGTTAATCTGAAGTTTTGACTTCAACTCTTCAATAAGCATCTCACTGTAACGAGCACTGTTGATTGTTGAACCTTTTTCCTGATAACTGTAAGCGTTGATGAATTTTCCAGCTCATGGTTTGACCTTTAAACTTGAACTTGGTTGGCGATTTGTTTCTGCTCCATACTCTGCCGTTTACTCTCAGACTCAGGGTGGTGGCACGGTGGCTTAGTGGTCAGCACTGTAGCCTTGCACCTCCAGGGACCGGGTTCAGACAAAGCACCACGGGTCCCAAGAATGTTATCAAGGACAGTAGCAAGAAGAAGTTTTGAAGTTCAGTTTGGTTTTTAAAGCTGCTGGTGCCGAGAGGAATCATAAATTAAGGTTAAGTGAGGTTTACGGTCTATTTATTTCATATTTTACTTCATTCACATGGCTTTTCAAAATATTTTGATTGTTTTTATAAGCAAAAAAAAATATATAGTATTGGAGACTTATAGTATTTATTGTGTTGGAAATTGGTAACATTGGTAATATTTTTGGGTGGCTGGAACGGGTTATCTGCATTTACATTACTTCCTATGGGAAAATGTGTTTCACCATATGAAATTTCACCTTAAGAACTTGGATTAAATTTGTTTGCCAAGGTCCCACAATATGTATATATTTTTTGTATGTATATTTCAGTTTCATGTGTTCGTTCATGTGTATGTTTGATACAGACACTGAGGTAATTGATGTGGGTCAGTGTGTAAAAAGAAAGATATCGAAATAAAAATTAACAGAACTAAAAAAAAAACTATACAGAACTGTTATTAGTGTGTATATGCTTGTGTTTAAATCTTTACAAATGTTAAACTTTCAAATTATTACTTTTTTTCTTGTAGATAAATAAGTGCATGCTAGTTCTTTTTAATTTTTGCAGTAGTGTGATGAGCCAGTCAATGACGTCATGGTCACGAGGGCGGAAGCGGAAGTCGCCTCTGTTTGTGTTTCTCCATCGGTAACAAATCGATGAACGGAGCAGATGTGTCGTTTTTTAATCTTATTTTAACAATAAATTTAATTGTGGTTAAAACTTAATTCCCCTCCCACGCCCGCGGTGATGGAGTCCGGCTGTAAGGACGGGGTTAAGGGAGCCGTGCTGCATATCGTGGTGGTCGGGTTCCACCATAAAAGGGGCTGTCAGGTAAGCTAATGCTAATGCTAATGCTAAGCTCGATAAACACAGGTGCGTTATCTGACGTTAGAGCCACCAGGCAGCAGTGTGTGTGATTCTGGTGTGTGATTCGTGCAGAAATGAATGTCAAAGAGCCTAACACAACGCATGTTAAAAGGACGTTTAATGTTAAAAGAGACCGAAGTGTTAGGTGAGACAGTTAAATATTTAATACCTGCTAAATATTTTAAAAAGTTGCAGTGTAACATGAGATGCGATTGTGTGTGTATGTGTGTCTCCTGAAGGAAGTACATTCACTTAAAAAGCCTGGGAGACGCCCCGCCCCTTTATTTAATTAGTCCACAAATTTATTCCGCCCCTTTATTCAATTAATTCACCAATTTGCCCCGCCCTTTCCCAATTAACACACCCAATGACTCCTTCCACTTTCTCCTACCCTATACTGGGCTTAATTCAGGATTAACCCGGAGACCTTGGGCCTGACTGTGCCGTCCTAAAAGTTTTTAGCAGGTGTCATGTTATGGAAATTCCAGTTAAAAAAAAAAAAAAAATTTAACTCCATGTTTTGATTGGCTGCCTGGTTGCTTCCTGGTTCTAAAAGCGCTCTGATTGGATGCTCTTTTGAGACGTTTCGAAGATTAAGATTAGGAACAGTGATGAGACATGACAAGCATGTTGTGGCATTCCAAGCATTCTGTCACCTGATTTGGCCTGTTTTGTGTGTGTGTGTGTGTGTGTGTGTGTGTGTGTGTGTGTGTGTGTGTGTGTTTAGGTGGAGTTCTCTTATCCCCCCATCACAGATGAAGGTCACGACAGTAACTCATTGCCCGATCAGTGGAAGTACCTGCCGTTCCTCGCTCTGCCTGACGGAGCGCACAACTATCAGGAGGGTAAAGACATTTAATGTGCCGTATATCTATATAAATAAGGTTATATAACTCATATATAAAGAAAGGTTTCCAGAACTCACTCTTTCAATGATATCTTTATGTTTCATACATTGGAGGACCAGAAACCAGGTTCAGAAAAATTTCTGTCTGTATGTCTGTGCAGCCAGATTTTGTTACAGCATCACTTAGAACTGTCTGGATGGAATTTAATGAAACATTGCCAGTAGTTAGGTATTTGCCTGAACTTCAACCTGCGTCATGTATGAAATCAAAATGTTGAGAAGAAGTGAAGTTATGAGCAGTTGTGTGCCAGATTACAAACCGGGCGTTTTGTTGGGCTAAACTTCGTGCCTGAAGTTTAACCTGCACCATAAGTGAAGTCAATGAGCGATGTTGCGGATTAGAATTGACTGCAAGTCAGTCGAGTAATACTCAACCTTACAGAATGTGATTTCTTTGTATTAATGAGTTAGACAGAGAGTTCTGCCGTACAGAAAGACAGACAGACATATATGTGGGCTTCAACCTGAAATAATAATAATATCACTGATTACATCAAAGCACATCAGATTTTTTTTTTTTAGCTTTAACTTTTAACTCTTTCTACAAACTCTTTTCTGGGTCATTCGACTAGTACAGTACTGTATAATAATACTATATCATGCTTTATTTCTACAGTAATGAAGCTCCAAAGTCTGTATAGACACTCAACCTGCTGTAGACACTCAGCATCCAGTTCCCTGTCATTAATATTATTTGTATTTCTGCTTTATTTTTTTTTAGACACGGTGTACTTCCTCCTGCCGCCTCTGAGTGAGGACATGAAGTGTGTGTATGGTGTTTCCTGCTACAGACAGATCGAAGCCAAGGTCTGTATCCTTCATTAACGCTAACGGTTTAGGATCAGGTGAAGTCAATGTACACTTTATTACGTAAGGGTTATCTGTGTCAGGTGTGTCGGGAGAGACATCTGTCTTCTGTTTCAGGCGCTGAAGGTGAGGCAGGCTGACGTCACCAGGGAGACTGTGCAGAAGAGTGTGTGTGTGCTCAGCAGAGTGGTGAGCAACACGTGTGTGTGTGTGTGTGTGTGTGTGTGTGTGTGTGTGTGTGTCTGGTGTTTTTAGACCAGTTGATACAGTGGAGTTGACTGAAGCATGTTTTGTTTAGCCGGTGTTCGGTCTGATCGCGGCGAAGCTGCAGCTCATCACACATGCCTATTTTGAGGAGAAGGATTTCTCCCAGATCTCCATCCTGAAGGTAAGGTGCACACTGTGTGTGTGTGTGTGTGTGTGTGTGTGTGTGTGTGTGTGTTAATATATGTATGAGAGAGAGAGGGAGAAATCGTTGTTCACTATTCTCTCGTTTGTGTGTGTGTTTGTAGGAGCTGTACGATCATATGAATGGTTCCCTTCGCTTCCCTACGTTAGAGGGATCCCAGGTGTATCTGGGTAAACAATCTTGCTCTGTCTCTACATCATAAACACATCAGTGTATTTACAGTAATGTCACTTTTGATTCCTGCAAGTCTAAGGTATGGGTTAGCGCACTGTGCTATCCTGAGATACAAGTAAAGGATAAGATGAAAAGATACGATACGATTAAAAAGATACAAAAAGATATGAGTAAAAGATAAGTACTCTGAATTTGAGATGCATGTTCACTAGGACATGATTCAGTCTGGAGTATGTGATGGTGTGAGATGAGATAAAAAAAAAATTTATATACACACATGTTGAAATGAATCCTTCAGTAATTGTTGGTCTCCTTCGAAAGTATTGGAACTTAATTCTTAAGTTTTGCTGAGTTTAATATAAAGCATTTTATAATCGAATTTAAGAATCTGAGATCAAAAGGCGAACATGAGACGATCAAAAAAGGATAAACAAACATGAAGACCATGTAGGGGAGAAAAGTTCAAAAGTTTTTCATACAGCAAAACAGCACCCTGAAAGGCAGAGCCGACGCAGCAGAGGACTTAAATAGGGATAAAACGCTGAGCAGCATTTCCCCTCCTGAAGAGGAGAGGAACAGTTTAGTGACGTCATCTGCTTGAGATAAACAACGTTGCTATTTACGCTAAAGTAAGATCCGTTCCGATATTTTTGCTCACATAAAATTGGCTCGTCTGATCTAGGGCTGTAGCTATCGAATATTTTAGTAATCGAGTATTCTACCAAAAAATGTCTCGATTTTAATTCATTAATCAAGTAATCGGATAAAATGAACTTTTGCTTAATTAAACAGCAATATAAAATATACTGCTCAAAAAAATAAAGAACACTTAGTCCCAGTTTGACTTGAACTTGGATACACATATGAGAAGCGTTTAGTAAAGCGTAAAGTGTTTCCTTTATTTTTTTGATTAGTATATATATAAGAGAAACAGAGATTAATTGGTTTTCTTTTTAGAAACTTTAAATTTTTAAATGCATACAGCATTTTATAAAAAAATAAATAAACATTGTCATTATTCACAATGCAAGGAATAGCTTAAAGTTGACTGAGATGAATTAAGTGCATTACAGATGCAAAAACTAAAAAAAAAAAAAGGTATTTTTGACTAAGTATCAAAAAAACTAAGGCACACATTAAATAAATAATTATACAAAAAAGTTTTAAAGTCTACAGCTCAGGCCTAACATAAGCCTTTACTGACTTCTTACTGGATGCTTTGTGATGACATTTAGGATGCAAAAATCCATGGACAGGAACAAGAGTCCATACATTGTGTTTTAAGTCAATATATTCATCAGAATATAAATGTCTCTTTTCATGTGAGTGCACACTAGTCTTCAAAGGACAACATGCCCCGAACTGAGACTTGCCCTGCGCTTTGAAGCAATGTTTCCTGCTGCTGAAAATTTTTTTCATGGATAAAAGTTTTTTATCGCTCCCTTCCATTTTGCAGCCCGCAACAGAACGCTCCCTCAATTCAATACCCAGCTAACTGTGTGCGTCTCCTTCCGCTTTGTGGGTGACGTAAGCGCTTCTTCTTCGTCGGTGTCACTAGTTAGTACCTACCACACAGTTTAGAGCACCACCTGTAGGATTACAGAGAAAGGGCAATATTTTACCACCTCAATTGCAAACTTGTATATATAAAAATAATAATAATTTTTTAAGTTTTTGGGCTTGGTGTAGCAACACATGAATCTCCACACAATAGAATTACGAAACCTAGTTTAATCCAAATGAATTTCGAATCGAGAGTCTGCCAAAAAAAAATTATAGTCTTTGGCCCTCCCTGAGGCGGCACGGTGATGGAGTGGTTAGCACTTGCACCGCCAGGGACCGGGTTCGATTCCCAGAGTTTGCATGTTCTCCCTGTGCTTGGTGGTTTTTTTCCGGGTACTCCGGTTTCCTTCCACAGTCCAAAGACATGTAGGTTAGGTTAATTGGCATTCCCAAATTGGCCGTAGTGTGTGAATGTGTGTGTGTGTGAGGGTGTACCCCGCCTCGTGCCCTAAGCCTCCTGGGATAGGCTCCAGGTCCCCGCGACCCTGAATACAGGATACTCACAGACGATGAGTGAGTGAGTGGGCCCTCCCTGACTGATTGGTTGTGGTCTTGATGTGGGAGGCCCCTGGCAACGGGTGGGATTGGATTAAAAATTAGGACTAAATTAGGGAGAAAAATCCCAAAACCATGAAGTGTAACTTTCTCTCTCTTTGTCTCTCCAGGTTTATCTGCACGAGATTTAATATTGCACTTTAAACACAAGGTAACCCATTGTGTAATAATAATAAATTAAATAAATAAACTAATAATAATAATAATAATAATAATAATTACACTGTGTGTATTCTAGGTTCTAGTTCTGTTTAAGTTGATTCTGCTGGAAAAGAAGGTTTGTGCATGCACACACACACACACACACACACACACACACATGCACACACACGCACACAGACAGATGAGTAAATGTGTAGTGTGCAGTATAATGTGCAGTGTAATTAAACTGTGTGTGTGTGTTTGTGTGTAGGTGCTGTTCTATATCTCTCCTGTTGACAGATTAGTGGGCACCCTGATGACAGTTCTGTCCCTGTTCCCTGGTAAGAAGACACACACAGTGCTAATATGATGTTTTATATGAAATAGACAGGCATGAGTTTTCTGAGTCCATATACAGAAAAACAAAAAATTTGCACATGTATAGTTATTATTTATTTAGTAGTTTGCAGTCTCGCGAGTAACCCGGTTTGTGAGCGTTCCGACAAGATTTTAAAGTTTTTAAATAAATTTGAACTTGATAATTGAGTATCACATGGCACACATGCACTTCTTGTTTTGACGCTGATCGTCACGTGTACTGTTTACTATAACACTGTGCTTGCGTAAAGCATCTTTTATTTTGTGCTTGTGGAATGAATCGTCTGAGTTTCCGTTATTTCTTATGAGGAAATTCACTTTGATATACGAGTGTTTTGATATACAAGCACGTTTCCTAAAATAACCATGCTCACAATCCAGGGTTCCATATCTGCTGGTGGGTCTGATTGGAATATCGCTGCGGTCCCAAGAAAAATCTAAATCTTCTGGACAATTACAGTTGTGAACTTTGCAGATGACTTTTGGTACTGGTGCCAAATGCTGACGCATTGTGTGTGTGTGTGTGTGTGTGTGTGTGTGTGTGTGTGTGTGTGTGTGTGTGTGTGTGTATGTATGTATGTATGTGTGTGTATGTATGTATGTATGTATGTATGTATGTATGTGTGTGTGTGTGTGTGTGTATGTATGTATGTGTGTGTGTGTGTATGTGCGTGCGTGCGTGTGTGCGCACGCAGGTATGATAGAGCGCGGCCTGCCCGACTCCTCTCACTATCATCCTAGAAGCAGCCAGTCAGAGAGTGCTGACGTCATCAAGAGTGCAGACCTCAAAGAGAACACCGAGGTCTTTGTCGCCGAGCCCACCACAGCCGACCAATCAGAGAGCTCCTCCGCTGCCAAGCCGAACCCGAGCTCTCCTGATTGGCTGGACAGCGAGTGGGAGAGTCTGGACCCGAGCGTCCTGGAGGAGGAGCAGGAGAAGGAGGGAGATGGAGGGAGAAGCGCGCACACAGAGCTTATGGAGTCAGATTCGACCACGCCCATCACTGTTCAGCCCAAAGCCACACCCACTCAGACCAACATACACACGCCGAGCGACACACACGCACACAGTACACACTCACACACACCACTGCTGGAGGAGGACCAGTGCGGCCTTCCTCTCGCCATCTTCACCAAGGTATCCTCACACACACACACACACACACACACACAGGAACACACACATGTGCTGTGAAAAAGTATTTAATTTCTGTTTTCTTTTTAAAACTTAATTGCTTCATCGTTTACTGAAGAACAAAACAGCAATTCACCTTGTGTGAAAAAGTAATTGCCCCCCTCCCCCGCTACCCAACTTGAAACACCCAGGGTTAATGATGCAATGTGTTGTTTGTGTGTGTGTGTGCGTGTGTAGGGTTACCTGTGTTTACCCTACATGGCTCTTCAGCAGCATCACCTGCTATGTGATGTCAGAGTTCGGGGATTTGTTGCCGGAGCAACCAACATCCTGTTCCGTCAGCAGAGACACCTGAGCGACGCCATTGTAGATGTGAGACACACACACACACACACACACACACACATTTACTTTCAGGGTAATTTACTTGAATAGAATAAGTTGATCAAATTTCTGGTGTGTGTGCGCGTGCGTGTGTGTGCGTGCGTGCGTACGTGCGTCTGTGCTCACACAGGTGGAGGAGGCCGTGATCCACATCGCTGACCCCGAGTTGCGGCGCGTCCTCAGCCTGACCACAGCTGACCTGCGTTTCTGCGACTTCCTGTTGAAGAGTGTGTCTGAGCACAGCGAGGACGTGTTCTTGGACGGGACCGGCTGGGAGGGAGGAGACGAATGGATCCGGGCTCAGTTCACACTCTACATGCACACACTATTAGCATCAACGTTACAGCATGGTATATACATACACACAAACACACACTCACTTTGTACACAGTTATATGTGTATATATAAACTGATATGCTGTGTGTATGGGTGTATCAATGATGGTTGTCCCTGTGTCATGACCACTGTGTGTGCGCGTGTGTGTGTGTGTGTTTCAGACAATGAGAAGCTGCTGGCGGATTACGGCTCTGCTTTCGTCTCCGCCTGGAGGATCTCGCACAACTACAGAGTGTGGTCCAGCACACACCACCCGGCCGTGGGCGAGATCTCCCCGGGGTAAGAACACGGGGCTGCGTCCGAAATCACTGACCACCGCATCGTATCTCTGTGCAGCACTGAGAGAGAGAGAGAATACTGTTCATAACATCCAGAGGTGCAGAACACAGGGGACAGGGCGTGGTCCGGACACCTGAGGAGGACGTGGAGACATTACAGGGGAGAAAGAGAGAAGGAAACAGGAGAGAAAATAAAGGTCAAAAAGAAGAGAGAAAGAACAAGAGATGAAAATAGGGGAGAATTATTTAAAAAAAGATAGATGAAAAGCAGAGAAGTAGAAAAACAAGAAAAGAAATTCGAAAGGGTGAAATATTAAAACAGAAGAATATACAAAGAAGGCAAGAAAACTAAAATATGAAAAGTGAAGGAAGGAAAAAGATGTGAAAAAAGCAGGGAGAGTGAACAAAAGAAGGGAGAAAAAATGAAAGCTGAAAAGGAGGGAAAATTTATATAAAAAAACAATGGAAAGAAAGATGAAATGAGAGAAAAAAATATGAAAATAAATGAGAGAGTGAAAGATGAACAGGGAGATACAAAAGAACAAAAAGGTGGAGAAAGATACAAAGAAAGCTAAAATAAAGAAAAAAGGGCAATAAGGCAGGAAAGAAGAAGAGAAAGAAAAAGAAACTTGAAAAGAAGGTAAGCAATAAATAAAGAAAGAAAAATGAAAAGGGGAAAAGAAAGGAACGTTGGAAGAAAAAAAAATTAAAGATGAAAACAGACAAGAAGAATAAAAGATAAAAAGGAAAGGAAAAAAATAATCATGAGAAGAAGTAAAAAAGTACAAAAGCTGAAAAGAACAATGAAAAACATAAAAAAAAAAGATTAGGAGGAAGAAGAGTAAGAACAATATGAAAGGAGGCGAGTAAGAATGATGAAAGAGATGAATGAGAGACGGATGTACAGTTGTGTTCAAAATAATAGCAGTGTGTTGAAAAAAAGTGAGTAAAGCTCCATATCCATATAATAACTTTTAATTTAAACCAACAAATGCATTGGACACCCTGCACGTTCTATTCTGAATCACAACATGAAGGAAAATGCGCTAAATGTATTATTAGTTTACAGAAAGTGAAGAAAAACAAATATTAGTCTGTTCAAAAAAATATCAGTGTCACCATTCATATTTACAAAGTGATGAATTTACCGTTTAAACAAAAATGCTTGAAGTTGAATCTTTCTTGTGCATCTCTGAACTAATATTTCCATGGTTTCTGAGAACTGCTTCACATCTGTGCTGCATGGAGTCAACCAACTTCTGGCACCTTTGGACAGGTATTCCAGCCCAAGACAGTTGTACTACACGCCACAATTCCTCTGCATTACTTGGTTTTGTCTCAGAAACAGCTGGCGTTTCTCAGAAACAGATAACGTTAATTTTGTTGGTCTGGAACCAAGATGCTGCTCGCTTACTGGTGTGTTTGGGGTCATTGTCTTGTTGAAACACCCATTTCAAGGGCATTTCCTCTTTGGCATAAGGCAACGTGACCTCTTTAAGTATTCTGATGTACTCAAATTGATCCATGATCCCTGAAATGTAATAAATAGGCCCAACACCATAGTATGAGAAGCATCCCCATATCATGATGCCTGTGGGGTCGTCTGACAAACTGTCTGCGACCTCTAGACCCAAAAAAGAACAATCTTGCTTTCATCAGTCCACAAAATATTGCGCCATTTCTCTTTAGGCCAGTCAATGTGTTCTTTGGCGAACTGTAACCTCTTCAGCACATCTTTTTTTCAACAATGGGACTTTGCGGGGCTTCTTGCTGATTGCTTGGCTTCACATAGCCGTCTTCTAATAGTAGCAGTACTCACAGGTAACTTTAGATGTTCTTTGATCATGCTGGAACTGATTATTGGCTGAGTCTTTGCCAATTTTATTCCTCCATCCATTCGAATGGTAGTTTTTCTTTTTCTTCCACATCTTTCTGGTTTTGGTCTCCATTTTAAAGCATTTGATATCATTGTAGTAGAGCAGCCTATCATTTTCTGCACTTTATTGTATGTTTTCCCATCTCTAATCAACTTTTGAATCAAAGTACGCTGTTCTTCTGAACAATGTCTGGAACGACCCATTTTACCCATTTTAGAAACGCACAGGACAACCTTTTCTGCATTTATCCTTAAATAAGGGAAACATGTTTGACACCTGTTTTTCACAGAATAATTTACCTCTCCAATTGAACTCCACACTGCTATTATTTTGAACACGCCCCTTTTCAATTAATGATTCAGTTACACAGAATTAGGTGCATGCAAGTCATGACTGTTGGGTCTGTTGGTTTTCTATTACTCCACTACACCTACAAGTAAAATATTTACCATGAAGAAATATAATTTATCCCAAAAACAAATACTGATCTACTTACTGATGTTGGACTGCTATTATTTTGAACACAACTGGGTTTTATTTCGGATGCCCTTCCTGATGCAACCCTCCCATTATTTATCCAGGTTTGGGACCGGCTGTGGCTGGGATTGAACCCAGGCCTGGCATGGCAGGAGAAACACCTACCACTGAGCCACTATGTAATGTGTATAAAGACAGAAATTCTGTTTGTGGTCATCTTTGAACAGGTAACAGTAGGCAGCATCTTCATCAACTTTTAAGTCATAATGTGATTGTGTCACAGGTGTTCCTCACCGACTGTGAAAACAGGTAGCCGAGCTCATAGCTCCTGTAAAATTTTCAAGTTTCATAGATGAATAGCTGAGGTGGTCCGCAGTAAGCTGTGTTTCAATAAGCTTACTGGCACCAGGAGAGACACAGTCACACACAAACACGTTGTCTGTTTTTATTTATTTGAATAATAAATCTGGTTTTATTTTTATATGAAATGTATTTATATTATTGCAAAAGACTGAGTTTTTATATATTTAGCCAAACACCTAAGGTCATGTACATCTGTTACTTTAAACTACATAACCCATTTTATCAGGCCCTGGTGAAATCTTAAAAAAACAAGGAGTGGAAGTTGCACAGATGTTTGTCCAGAGATGAACCACAAAGTGTTAGCTTGAGGGAGGGGAGAGAGGAAGAGAGGGAAGAAAGAGAGGGAGACAGAGAATAAGAAAAAGAGCATGAAAGAGCGTGATGTCAACATGAGATCCATGAGGAAGAGAATTAACTTATTTCATATCAAAAATCCCTTAAAGCTACTGAAACCCTGGATCAGACTGCAGAGCGATGGCGCATATGACAGAAGAAAGGTCTGCCACAACATTGGAGCAGAGTCAGGATCGGCAGCTAGTTGAACCAGGCGTGTCACAGGCGTTTCTCTTTCAATGTAGGCAGCGTCAACATCGACTTTGATGTCACACTTTGACGTACGTATCAGTAGACTCATCAACTTTTATATCATTCTATGAGTTTGAGGACAGCAGTGGGTTGACCACACTCCATTCGCAAGCTAATGATAGCACACTGGCGTCAGGATCTGCAAACGGGGTGGAGCTACACTACATGGCCAAAGGTATGTGGACACCTGACCATCACACAATCATATGTGGTTCTGCCTCAAAAAACACACTTGCTGCAGCATTACAATTTCCCATCACTGGAAAACTGTTTTGGCCCCTGTGCACAAATATGCGATAACCTGCGAGAATCTAGAACACTGACTGCACCCCAAAAATCAGAACCTGACCACACTTACGATCTTGTAGATGAATGTCCACAAACTCCCCCAGCCATGCTCCAACATCTTCTGGGATAAAAACTTGGCAGAGAGTGGAGCTGATTACAACTGCAAAGGAACAGGATGTTTAACAAGAATGTATCAGTGTGGTTGACGAGGGTTCACATACTTTTGGCCATATAGCATATAATGCTACATTGAAATGAGAAATCAGGCCCTCAAATCATTACAGCTCCTTAATGCTTTACCTCAATTATTACAGTTATTACAATTGTTTCACAAAATGCAGCATTGCATTATTCTGACAAGTGAGTGACAATGTAACATTTGCTTTGGTGTTGATGTCAATGTAAATTAGTAAATGCATGGTGCTCTGTAACAGACTGGAATGATCACAATTAATAAATGAATGTTACTAACTGTAGGTTATTAAATGTCCATTAGTTCTTGGTAAAGCTGAATTTATTTAAATACCTGCAATTCATGATTAACTACAGATTTTTACCCTCTCCAGCTTCTGAGGAAGGTGTTTGGTAATTCATATTGACGGGAAAGTTCCTATAGCCATTCCAATGATATACAAGCAATCTTATTCATAAGCTTCAGTGCACTGCATTTCTATCATAAAACAATCAGCTAAATCATAACACCAAACTAACCATATTTAAATGGCATGTTGCTCTATGGTCTTTCACTTATAAACTAGCAAAAACAGCCAACTGATGGTGCTGTTGGTCCACATTAGACATTTGTTACATTTTTTACAACCCATAGTCTATTGAATTTACATTGAATACTACATGTAGAATATACAGGGTGGGCCATTTATATGGATATCCATATAATGGCCCACCCTGTAGATTATATAGAGTGTATATATCTTAATATAGTGGCCACTAAGTAATTATAATGCAATATATATATATGTATTTTTATTTGTACTTTCAGAAACAAGGCATTGTATAATTAAGTGCATATAGAACAAGCATTGGCAAAATTCTGCAAATCTGAAATTTGTCTGAGACCAGAAAAAAAAAAATCGGAATTTTTACTTTAAACTTTTAGACATTATGCAGGTCACCGGTGTATAAACAATTAATTTAAGAAATAAATATGATCTTTTTTAAACATGGCATTTAGATTTTCCCCTTATTGTGAATTTCTGCTTGCTGTTCTCTGGTGGGGTCTGGCTCAGCAGCAGCAGCTCTGAAATGGCCAAAAAAGAACTGAACAACTGCTGTGTGATGTCAATAATAGGTTTTCTGATTAGCAACCCCCAGTTAATCCATAAATGGGCTAATGGGTGGAACCATTAGTCACCATTGGGTGGAAGAGAAGATTAAGGTATGAAAAAAATGCATTATATGATGGGTATTTCAGCTGGAGCATCAAGAGGCACACTTTAGGAACGTCCTGAGACATGGTTTTACTAAAGAACCAGTAGAATATAGGACCTTTAAGAGTTTAAAATTAAGGTGAAGTTCTGCTTTAATCCTGCACCAGTGTGAGCCAGTCTGGTCAGTGATGTCACCTTTTGACACAAGCCCAATAAGAGCATAGTCCTTTTCAAAGTTAATGTATAAAAGATGAAGCCAATGTGCAAACATACTTAAAAGTAAATACAGTGAACCTTGGTGTTGCTTGTTAGGATGAACACAGTAACAATGATCGTTTAGAAATCTGGTTAGAAGAAACAGAAGACGACACGTTATAGCACTTGACGGAGGAATTTATTGGAGAAAAATCATCTGGAACTGCTGTTTCATAGCTAAACTTTGAAAAACAAAACATTTAAATGTCGCACAATGTTTGTTACCAGATGTGTGTGTAAAAGTAAAAGTACAAAAGACAGAAAGAGTGAGGCAAAAGCACGTATTAGAAGTAGCTCTGTAATGATTCTCCTAGGATTGACTCCATTTCCTGAATAGTCTTCTGTACCTGGTGTTCCACTTCCTCACACTCATCTAAAGAGAGAATAGATAGAGTAAGATTATAATTAGTAGAACACAGTATTGGGTGTAAAGTAACAGTAACGCGTAACAAAGTAACGCCATTTAGTAATGCCATTTAAGTACTTAGCTATTTAGTTATATTTAAAAAAATGTATTCTGTTATTCAGACAAATTATGTAATCGGTGAGCCAGACAGCAGTGACTCTCACACAATAAATGAAAGTCGTCCTACAAGCCCGGCCCCCCCCCGCCCCCCTCTGTTATTCCTGCTGTTATACCCCTATGTCACCTATGCGCTTTGACTCGCGGTGAGAAGCAGTGTTAGGCACCGTGAACCGCTGCGAGTAACCGCCCAACGTTCTGCGAAGTTCTGTAAGGTCTGCGAGGACCGACGCGCGGAAAGATGGAAATGTAATCACAGCGCCAAAATTCGCGGTGAATCATGATGAACCATACTTAGGCCACCGCGCGAAACCGCGTAGGTGAGATATGGCTATTAGTAGTTAAGAGATTATGGGCCAAACTTCGCTGAGTGATGATGGTAGAATAATTATAAAGGTATTAACGCAGTAATGTAACGGATTACTTTTTGAGGACAGTAATTTTGTAATGTAATTTTGTTACTTTAAAAAGTAACGTCCCCCAACACTGGTGGAATATATATAAGGATGTGCATATTAAGGTATTCTTACCTTCCATAAGCTCGGCCAGAAATGGGATGCTCTCCGGCAGAAGCACCATGTAGTTTTCCTTTAGTTTGCTTGCAAGCTCGACCAACATCAGTAAAGCAGAGAAGCGCACCTGCAACCCAGAAGAAATGCACAAACCCTCACAACATTAATGTAAGAGGCAAAAATGAACAGATTCATAGTTTATTTCAAATGTCTATGACAATAGAGATTGTGTTGCTTCATTACCTTGGGACTGCTATGTCGTGTCTTCAGCAGGATCTGGTAGTTGAGAACTTTCCACTGTGAATCATCACCCATGGCAACGGAGAACTGCGCTACACACGGAACCAAGTGCTTGGTGACTCTTGTCTCGTAGACCTGCTCTCCGCCCAGCATGTTTTCCAACTGCCAATGGACAACATAGTATGTGAGTGCGTAACCACTAGGTGTGTTGCATGATCAAATCCCACTCTGCTTGTAGCCAAACATTTATGATGTGACGCTTGAAATTTGTGAAATTTGATCAGCTATTAATAAACCCACCTGATCGACTAGGGGGACAAGCAGTGCATCAGCTCTCTCTTTGCTGAGGAATCTTTGTGTGTCATACAGGAAAATCTTATGGAGACAGTCCAGAGTGTATTGCAGCAACATGGTGCTCTTCTGCACTGCAACATCATCGTTGTGTTCATCCTCAGAGTCAAAGAAGGTCTCGTCTGCAAACAGGGTATCATACAGGCAGAAAATGCAACATGAGGAGCATAAAGACTGTAATGTCCATTCACAGGATCAAGCAATCATGGAAGTCTACAAAGCATCATATAGGCAATCTACACCAGATTTTTTATTTGTTTGGGGAGGTAGAAAAATTATGATGGAAAAAAGACCTACAAAATAAATAAAGTGGCTGTATAAAGAGGTTTTCTCTACCAGTCTGAGCAGTATTGAGTTGCCGGAGAAGGTCCGAGAACGGTTTCACCAGCTGTCCAGCAAACAGAACAAACAATCCCTTCAGTCGTCCTGCGATGCAATCAGCCAGCCTGCAGAAGGTCAGCATTCGATCTTTAGGTGCTCCTTCTGTTTTACTCCAGTCAAAAAGCTGCCACAAAAAAAAAAGAAAAAAAGTTGAGTTTATTTATTGATTCATTTAATAAGATGAATATTTTTTTATGTTTTAAATGTGTTAAAACATATTAATTCATACAATTAATAAGATCAATTTTAATAAGATTGACTGTTCCACATACCTTGAAAAGCAGTGGCCTGAACGTGACCTCAGAAAGCTTCATGACCATCGTGAGAAGACAGTCTATCACACATCCCTCGATTTCAGCTGTCTTTTCCAGATCTCCCTGTCATACAATTAATAAGATTGTACTATTCAACTCAGCTTCTGCACCAGAACCTGAACCAGTACTAACCTCCTTTAATTTTTAATGATGATTTGAAATTTTTGCTCACCTGACAGTGTTTGGTACGGAAATCTAGAGCTGACAAGAAGAAGGAGGTGAGCTCTGACTGGTGAGAGTTGAGTTGCTCTTTTTCCATATGACCAATATGCTCTTTCAGGATGTTCATGAGAGGATGAAGATGGCTCTGAATAATACAATGGAAAAGTACATTTTCCAGGATTGAGACGAAGAGCATGAAAGATTCATTTTCAGGTTAACACATCATACTATTGTTATTTTATAATTAATTTATAAACAGACCAACCTGCTGAGAGTGCACCATGCAGTGATAGCACTTTGCCACGGAGGGCATTAAGACCCTGGATGGCACCTTCGTTGCGAGAGTGGAACTCAGAGAGGAGAGTCTAAGGGCCAGCTGAGGGCAAGTGGAGAGACGCTCAGAAACCCGCGTCAGGCGTGAAACCTGCTCAACAGAAAGGGTTAAAATAATGATCATCTGGCTCCAGTAAGAGTGTAAATGTACATGTACTCATACCACACCATTCAGTACAGGACATTCGCTGTGAGTTGTGAGCCAAGTGAATATAGTCTAACTAGTGCTGGGTGTTTTTCTCTGTGAATTCAAATGAATGTTCTAATATGTTCTACATAATGTTCCATTTGAGGCACGTGTTCTTATATACAATGTATTTAAATCTTTTATTTAATCATCAACAAACAATATAAAAGTTTCAACCAATTTCAAGGAAACACACAGCCTTCTTCCAACCTTATAAACACTCGTAACATAGCTGTAATTCTAACCAGCAACTATCAGATAAATCAAAGATCAATAAAAACAAGAAACTATGAAACCAGCAAAATGGAGCAAAAGATTGAAATATCACATCAGAGCAATGGAACTGATACAGGTTTAAATAAGATTAACAAGGTTATTTCGAGAATAACTCTGCATTACGTTATACTCGTTAACTCCCTGGAGTCATTTTCCGACCTTGGAGAGGTGATCAGGTGACCTGGGAGACGATGCTGTGTTTGACTTTTATTAGCTCCAAGCTAGAAAGCGATCTCAGATGGGTGATGTCTAAATAAGCAATATCACACGAGAGGACAGTATTGCTGCAAACACTGTTTATCATCAAAATATTACAGTTTGTTTGTTTATTTAATTAGTTACTTTGCTCTGCCAAAACATCTCCTTCCGTGACTGGCAGAACTAACAGCGACTGGCAGAGCTGGCGACCGACAGCTAGTGTAATTAACAGGGGTGAAGACATTTTCAATTCTTACCGATACTAAATAGTCAATAGCTGTGGTGAAGAAAGCTTACAGGTGGACAGTCCTGTAAATAACAATAAACAATAAAGTTTCTCTTTATATGTCCATTGATTCTGCTTGTGAATATCAGGTCTGTTAACTTCTGGGTTGAATCCCAAATACAGCTACATGGAAAGTTCGTTCCCCAGGTTTTACAATTTACTGGTCACACACACCAAGTAAAACCCTTGATGTAGTCAATGTGTTGTTAAAGATGACATCACATTGTGTGTTTTCTTGGTAAAACTTCTGCTGTGACTGGTTGTGAATCAGCTGCTCTCTCCTCAGTACTGCGCACCGTACACACCTACTTACACCCGCCCACGCTGCGACTGACAGGTAGTGTAACTATTGGATCACCGGGGACGCAGAGTGATGAATATGAACATCCCAAGTGGTGTCACGGTCAATAATCACCACTCCTGGAATGCCTCTTGTCCAATCAGATTGCTTGGTTGGAAATAAGTGTTTTATAATTTTGAATATGTCTGCATGCTGACTCATACAAAACTAATACAACAATCTTATATATTTTTTTTATCCTGTTGAAAAAGTTGCCTTTCAGAATTGAATTAAAAAAAACTTCGTTACACGTAAACCGAAATATTTCAAGCCATTACAGCTCATGAAAATCCATCACACACTATCTATCCATCTATACACACACACAGTCAGGGAATGTGCCCCAAATACAGTATATAATCCCATAAAACGGTAGTAAAATTTTATTTTGCATGCATGATTGATTTAATCCGCAGTTCACATGCACACAGAACCGTCAGGAGCATCCCATAAGGCAAGAGAGTTTACTCTGATCTGTTATACCTGTAAGATATGTAGAGTGTATTTCTTACCTGTGATATGATGTCCTCAAGGTAAGGGCTGATGAAATGAGGCAGCGTTTCTGCTGTTTTCTGCAGGGCTGTAACTGCACTCAACAGATACACCTCTGTAGAGAAAAGATCCTTACGCTCCTTCAGGGCCTGGAGGACCGCCGGCATTAACCTTACCAACACACCCCCCCACACACATTATAAATATCACAGAGTTTGGATAAAGCAGAAAAAGCTAAGCCTACAAACAGTTCACAGGTATAACAATAACCAAATGAGGAACCACTAATAAACGCTGGTCATTCCTGCGATTTTGTCTCATACAAAATGATGCGAGTGAGAGAGAGTTTAGTGGCAAAAACGCCTTGTGCTTCATAGCATACAGAGCGTTCTTTATGCTCAATAGGACAACAGAACCGTACCGGTGCACTTGGGTAATGGCGAGGGCCTTGAGTGTGCTAGTGACTTCAGCAACACAGAGCAGAGCGCTGCTCATCACATTTCTCTCTTCTCCTGGGTTTGCCACCAACTCCACCGTCCTACTCAGTACAGGTAAGAATGCCTCCTGATGGCGGGCACCAAAACTGCGGCACAGCAGCTTCAGGCTGTAGAGAGCAGTCTGCCTGTTAATGGCCTGCTCTTCTTCATCATGTCCATTGATCTGGCCACAACCTCGGCCCACAATGCTCAAGAGGTCGCCGATGAGCTCCAGCAGCACAGCCACCTTGATCAGGAAAAGTTCAGAGGAACAAAACATATCTGCTATAATCGTTTATTATCTAAAAATATTTCATTTCTAAAAATCAAGAAAATTACAAAAAAGTAGCAAAACACTATTTGTGCATGAAACAACACACATTCCAAATTTAATTGGACTAAGGAGAAGTTAAAGGAGGTGTGCACCTGTTGCTCCTCCCACGGTGTCCTTTGCTGCAATCTGTTATTCAGGAGCTCCATTGCCTTCCTCCTCACTGAAGGCAGCTGATTACCCAACAGCCCGCGCACTACCATGATGAACGTGTCAGTTGGGAGCAGGGCATTTACCTTTGAAAAAGACACCACACAAAACACCCCCCCATGAATATACGACGGCTCAACACATACTTGTAGACCTGCCAACACTGAAGAGGTGGTGAGTATACCTTATCCAAGACATCGTAAGACTTGGTAAGCAGTGCTCTCCAAAATTTGGCTGTGGGTTTGTCTGCGTTCTCTTCGACACACTGAGCTACGTTGTGGATATAGCGCAGGTTCTCTTCCAGCAGGCTAGAAAACCAATAGGATGGAGATCGAGATCATCATCATCACATACTGTATATGATTGTAGTACAAGTGTATTACTACAGTGAAAAGAAACTCACCTCTGCTGAAGCTCCTGCAGAGAGCTTGCAGTTAAATCCTCACAATCAGCCACCTAAATTAGGACATAAATCAAACGTCAAGGTGTACTTACTTTTAACCACGCCATGAAAAGTTGATTGGAAGAAAATGGACTTACCTTTCCAACAAAACTGCTGGAGGCCAGTAGATGGCTCATAAATGACACAGACAGAAACTTAAAATGTCTGAGCTCTTTGCCACTCTGGGCCTCTACATTAAAAACCAGACCTAATGTGCTCTCCTCTGGTTTTTGACATCTTGTCCGTCTTCTCTCTGGGACTGTATGCACTTAGAATTTAAACAAAGTACATATTTGTTTTTATTCAGATAGATTCAATGAACCTGTATTTGTTATTTAGCATACTTTTAGCATATTCTGTTAGAAGGTCTGGACAAAAGGGTGAATAGTGTGCACCTACCATCCTCTTTCTCCTTTGGGAGACTCAAGAGGAACTGGAGAATTTTTATGAGAGACATGAGCTGCTCCTGAACTTCAAACTCACAAAACAGTAAAACCCAAAACTCTTGATCATGCTCCAGTGCTGCTTCCTGGAACACAAAGCGTCAATCCTCAACAAGATCTCTACTGCTAAGAACCCTGATGTACACACAGAGGTATTAGGCAACTGAAATCAGGACATTATTAAGCATACCTTCTCTGCTCCTGTGCTACTGATAGCAGTGCTGGTGGCATGCTGTTTGAACAGGAGCATCATTAAGACCCAGAGGAAATTGGAAGGTCCCAGTGTTCCCAGCAACTGTGTGAGGATGGGTCTACGCCTGTGTTCAGGCACGTGCGGGAGAGCATCGACAAAAACGTGCATGATTCGTGTCACCACAGCCTGCATCTGGTCCGCTTGATGAGTACTTGTGCCATCATGAGCCTAATTGACCAAAAAATAAGAATTAAGTAACAGGCTCGTCTATACTCAGGCACTCATTACATCAATGAATGATTTTCTTTATGTCACAATTAATCCATAGCCTTTTTCAACGCTGGTCCTCTCAAGCATAAACATACATGGATGAGAGCAGGGATGACCATCTGCACAGTCCTGTTGATGATCTGGAAGCTGTACGCATCGTCAAGTCGCATGATGTTGGCCCCCATAAAGGTGAAGATAGGCATGATGTTGTGCAGAACTTTTTCCTGAACAGCAAAAACCATCAGTCAGTTGCATTCATTCTCTGTAAACTGTCCAGCCATGAGTTACAACTCTTACACACGGTTCCTAACCGACAAGTAAACGCAGATAATCAAATGCTTAACTCAAAATTAATAATGATAACATGGTGCACATTTTTTTCTCATAGCATAACAATAATGTGAAAAAGTAATGAACACCAAATTACCAAACAACACTTAAAAAAAAAAAATCTCTCAAATATTAAAAAAAAAAAAAATGAAATGAAGAAATATGCAAACTACTTATGCACATACCTTTTTCCACTTAAATTAGTCTAATATTTGTTACCAACCCCAGACAAATCTTTCCAACAAGAGGATAATTAAACACCAGCTCAGTCACCAGAAAAACACCCCACCTGGCTACACTGCGTGCTCACCTCTGACGAGGGAAATTCTGACTGTCCATTTTTCAAAACATCAGTACAATTTTCCCATCAACAGCAGTTAAAAATGAAATAACCCGTGAGTTGTGTGATTATTTATGCCAATATGCTGTTGAAAATACTGCGGTTATCGCCGTGTTCAATAAAAATTGAGGACGTTAAAATAGTTGAGCATCGTCTGAACTGCAAGTGCTCCCTCCTGTGGTGTACAAGTTAATTCTGTAGCTTGTATGTACTATGCAAGCTACACAGCATTATTAAACTAAATATTATTGTTGGCATTTTAACCTGTTAAATTCTTAACTGCAGTTAATTTATTCATCATTAACAAGCTTCTGTAAACATTTCCATATTGCTTACTGGGAATATTCCAGCGACTGTACCAAGCAGTAGGAGTGCATGGTGGTGTGTTTGAGGCGTGTTAGACGTCCTTACACACTGAACCACTAGCTCCACACTGAATTTATCCTCATCCAAGATGTCTGTTAAAAGAAAAAAAAAAAAGTCCCAGATGCACATTTTATGTCTGTTATGAAACTGTTTAAATGAATTTGTAAAGCAGGATTTTCGCTGGACGTGGACCAGTGGACGCGTACCCTTGCTGATGGGTCCACCGTGTGGGGAGAGCTTCTGGCAGACGTTGAGGAGGACACTTAGGAGAAGCTGTTTTGTGTACTCCATATTCTCCTCCTCGACTGACACATCCAAACACCTGCGGTGGAGTAAACAGCAGCCGAAGAGCATGTGCTTTAAATCTGCTATCGTAAGGAACATTAAAGAGAATACACATTCATGCTGGATCAGATTCTGTACCTGGAGAGAAGATTAAAGAGAGCTGGCATCAACATCTGAGGCCTTTTTAGCTTCTTCTTGTGCTGTAGAAGTTCCAAAATAAAGGTGACCCTCGGCCAGGACACTGCTCCACTGTTTTCAGGGGCGTCCTGTGCTTTCCTTAAGATGGCAGAAAGGACATTAGCATCAATGATGGGACGCTCCACGAGTGTAGACAATGATCAGTTGATTTCTTGAGCATTTCAACAGTTGCCAATTATGAAAAAGGCAACTGATTTTTAATCGTTAAAAATACCTAAAGCACACCATGTTTGCATGCATAAGGTCAAAGGAACACGCGTGTGTATAATGTCGATAACTATGCATGCATGTGTAAAATGGCAAACCTGTTAAATAATATTTCTGAAAAAAAAGGCCGCTCTGGGATGTGGGTGTACTTTGATTTTAGGACAAATGATGAAATTAAGCACATTTCTGTAAACACAGCTAGTAGGAGAAGCATCGTACTGTGCAGTTAAACCGACTATTAATCAATCATGAGTGGTTTTCTCAAACCAATGATGGATTACTGACTCCCATGACCAAGTAGCACGCTAGTCAACAATGACAAATTCAAACTTAATTAAACCTGGGATTTTACACTCACTTGGGCTGCACCTTGCTCCGACGACTCTGCTGCACGCTCCCTGACACTTTTGGCCTGTCCATCGGGGTCAGTTCATTAGCCACTAGCTCTGCATCCACGGCAATCTATAACAGATAAAGCATTTATAAGACACAATAGAAAGAAAAGAAGAAAAATCTAAACATTTTTAATAAGGAAAAAAAAAAAACTCGCTCTCTACCCCTTTGAAGACACTATTGATGGTCTGGGAGCAATTTGGGTTTGTATTGTCCACCATCAGGTCGAACAGTACTCCCAGTATCCTTTGCTGAATGGTCTCATCTCCCAGGGCCGCAAAGAAGGGCTTAGCAATCTGAGTCCGGAAGAACAATAATTTATTCAGAGTCAATTTAGGCATTAGAGATTAGTTTATGAGGATTTCAAATTCTGTCATGTACAATGTATTGTTCAATAGCACACTGTAGAACTAAAGGCAATTTACAACAGCGTTTCCCAAAGTGTGAGCCGCAAACCTCTGGTGGGTAATAACGGTACTGCAGGGGGGCCAGGAGGAGTCGTTAACAATTAATAGTACCCCTTTTATTTTATTTACCTTTTTATTGGTGATCGTTTGTCTGATTTACACAATGTGCTATTTACGATATAATATTTGCTGATGTATATTTAAAAATTCAAGGCCAACAATGTGGGACTGCAGAATGTTTGTGCTTAAGCTTCTTTTTTTAGTTCCTTGCAACTGAATGAATCGAACATAAACAACCACATATGCAGAAAAGTGCAAAAATATCGCAAAAACATGACAACTAATAAGCAAAAACAAATATTTGTTTTAAGTTTATTTTTAATGTTATATCTGATCTGTGCATCCCTCGGTAGCTTTTGAATCCTGCATTCTTCACTAATGCATATGAACTTTTCAATCCCTGAGCTGATTTCTTTATCCTCGACTGAATCAGTGTGTAAATGCTGCATGAAGGCAACATAGGAGTTCATTGTGTGTTTGCACAGCTGCATGATGTAGTCAAATCAGACTAATATGTAATGTAATGTTTCAGGTCCATATCAATTTTATTCCAATATCCCAATTTTAAGACATTTAATTAGACATAAAATGGTCACATTTTGTTTGCTGGATTTTCTTTTATCAAAACAGAAATGCTAGAGGTGTGCAGCAGCCTACCTGCTCCATGGCGATGATTTGGAAACTGTCCATATGTGAGTAGGGTTTAGAGGAAGTCCCCAGCGCAGTGATAAAGAGCTCCAGGCTCTTAGCATCTTGAGACAGCAGTGGGGCAGACGCCTCGGTGTACTTGCCCAGGAGCAACTGAAGGAACAGAGCCTCATCTGGCAGAAAAACTGGAGTATCTGGTGCAAACTGCTCCAGCAAACGCTCCATCGCTGGGAGCAGGATGGCCAAAATCGACTGGAGAGAGACCAAGAGGTGGACACACAAGGGAAAGGACTGAAATAGTATCCTTGTGTACATTTTGACGATCTCTAGGAAGAGATGTTTAGTCAGAAGAGATAATACAGCATAAACTGTAAACTGTTTATACCTCTCCGTTGACATCCTGTAGTGCTCGCAGCAACACTTTGGCCATGTAGCTGGGGCAGTCAGGAGACCTCACACAGTGGAGAAGCTGCTCGATAGCTAGGAGCAACTTGTTTTTGCGCTTCGCCGTCACAGAAACAGCTTCCTCATAAAGCCTAGACAGCACCTGAAGTAGGAAAAGGACACAAACGCAATCAGGAAGCGGAAACACCACAAAATACATCCTTCTCTCCTTCAACTGTATCGAGTGAAGATAAGGAAAGATTGTTGCAAAAAATTTAACTAAACAATCCCAGGATGATTCTTTATGTGTAAAGAGATAACCTGAGTGAGGTAGGCTGGATCTGCCACAAGTTCCTCAGCTGATAAAAGCAGCTTCTCTAATAACGAGTGGTATGGGGAGGCGGCGACTCCTGCTAAGGGCTGCAACACCGCTACTGCTGCCCTTCTCACCTCCCTTACCCCAGAACTCAGACACCCCAAGAGAGACGGCACTACTGCAGGAGGCAAAAAAAAAAAAAAAAAAAAAAAACTCTTACATTGAGAAGAAACAATTCGTAAGCACTCAGTAATGAAGAGGAGTACGGTTTTATACCTGGTGAAGAGGATGAGACAATAACACTGAGCTTTTTCAAAGGGAGGGCAGTAAGGAGTGCTTTTCCCACATACAGTGCCCGAGTCTGCAGCAGTGCGGTCACACGGAACTCTAACTGGTCACTCAGGTTATTGCTGTAGCTCCAGAGCAGGGACAGAAACTTAAAGAGGTACTCCGGGTCGCTCAAATGAACCTAGAGAATCCACACAAAAAGCACAACAGTAGATTATTTTATAATAAACACTGATGTGAAGAGTTCACACAAATCACGCAAGTATGTTACCTGTAGTAAAGTATGCAAGAGAGCTCTGAAACAGGACGCCAGGGGTCCCTGACTAGCCCCAGACACCACCATGTCAAACAGATTGCACAGCACCTGCAGGTAGCAGCAGGTGTTCATGTCAAGCTTCTCTGGATTCCACCAGAGCTCACCTGAAATAAAAAAAAAAACAGTTAATAAGTCAAAGAACACTATTAAGGTTCTTGCAACATTTTAAATGGTAATGTGATTTAGAGAACAGAGGAGGGAAGAACTAGGGGTGCTCTGATCAGGATTTTTGGGGCCGATCCCTGATCTCCAATCACTAGGAGCTGTACCGATCACCGATTACAGGGTCTACTCGAAACCTTATCATGTAGAGTTATTTATTAAACTATATCTAACAACAATGTAAATTAAGTATTGAGATTACAAGGAGAAGAATATCATGAATTGACAACTGTATTTATTGGCAAGCAACATGTGCAACACGTCAACTTAAAACATAGCAGCCTGTGTTTGGTTAGTAATTGGGAACAACTTAGAGCTTGACAAATACAACCATCCTGTAGATTATATAAAATTTAATTAAATAGCAGACAAGCAGGACACGAGTCGCCGGAAGTTCTGCAAGGACCGGCAAAAAAAAAAAAAATAAATAAATAAATAAAAAAAAAAAATTTCATGCGGAAAGATGGAAACGCAATCACAGCGCCAAAACTCGCGGTGAATCATGATGAACCGTACTTACGGCCACCAAGCGGGAGGTGAGAGAGGGGAATTACCGACATCTGAGTGAGCGGCGGCGCGCGAGGTGCTGAGCTCTCCCGCTCTCTTAGCGCTGAAAACTGCTCGTGTTCCTTTACGTGACTAACCTTCAAATGTCTGATGAGGTTCGTGGTGTTAAAATGCTTTGGGTGCTTCCCGCCTGGTGGAATTGGCTTGTTGCACAGGTTACAGATTGCTAATGTATTGTCTTTTTCACACAACACGTAGAACTGCAGACCGGTGAAGCCACTTTAGCAGCGCGAAAAAAAAATGTCCCACGAGTTTTGCGTCATCTGATCGGCTTTTCTATATCGGTCATTATAGAGATGCCGATCAAACTTCCCAAAGCGATTATCGGCCGATTATGATCGGCGACTGATCAATCGGAGCACCCCTAGGAAAAACTCAAACCTACCTTTAAATGTAGACTCGGGACACTTGAGGTTGTTAATAAAGTATCTGAGGAGAGAAAGGAGCAGCAAGCTACATTCCTGTTCTGAATTTTGTCCAGAGTGCAGCTTCAGCATAAAACCTGCCAGAACCTCGTACATGGGCAGAGATGTTTCATCCTGGGCATCATATACCTGCAACAACGTGAAACGTTTACCACAATGTTAAACATATGAACGTTTGAACACCCCAACGGAAATAATGCAAAGCCAAACACTGTTGAGACCTTCTCATTCTGTAGCGTGTGGAGCTTTCTTAGCGAGGGCTCGAGCAGGCTGAAGAGCGTCTGAGCTGTGTGGAGGTGTGCGCTCTCGTTCAGAGACGCCAGAGTGTGTAGAAGAGCGCAGCTCAACACCATGAACGCTGCCCTTCCTCTCACTCCCGCACCCTGCTTGGCCAGCAGCGAGCACACACTCTCAATCTGGTTCACACAACGAAAAGCATTTAGACATCTCTCCTCTGGATATGGTAAGTATAATAAAATGATAATGACTTGTGCTTACAGCGTTGCGCTTAGTGGACGGCTCCATGCTGGCCAGGTTTTCTGTCAGAGTGCTGATGAGCATCTGGTTAGCCACTCGGATAACATCTGCCAAGGGAGTTCTCTCTAGCACACCCCGCAACACTGACAACAAAGAATCAGTCACACACTACACCTTGAAATATAAGAGTCAGAACAGGTGTGTGTGTGTGTGTGTGTGTGTGTGTGTGTGTGTGCGCGTACAGTACAGACATTATGTGCATCAGAGGTGGGTAACCAAAAAAAATTACTCAAGTAAGAGTAGCTGTACCTCAAAATAATATTACTCAAGTAAGAGTAAAAAAAGTATTCTGTTAAAAGATACTCAAGTACTGAGTAACTGTTTCAATTGCAATGTCTGATTTACTTTTTATTTTTTAGAAATTATAAAAATGATATTAGTGTGTGTATAGACACACACACTATATACATATACATACATACACACACATATACACACATATACACACAGTATATATAGTCTTATGCAAATGTTTAGGCACCCCCTGATAAATATTTTGGTGATTTTTTTAATTGAAAAGATGTTAACACAGTCTCTTTTGGAAATGGAAAAAAAATTCACAATATCTTCAGCAAACATTGACATATAGTTACTTCTCATGCCATAAATTGAACAAAAATAAAAAATAAAAACATTATTATGGCACTGTGCAAAAGTTTGGGCACCCCAAGAGTTCCAGAGTCTCAGATTTTTTAAATAAGGTTTCAGACCTTAATCAGCTCATTAGTAAATGCCAATTTCAAAGCTTGTACACACACTTGTAGAGACTCTACAATCATGGGTTGTGCAGCTGTGTAACACAACGAAAATGAAAGTTATTGATGCCCACAATGCAGTAGAAGGCTACAAGAAGATAGCAAAGCGTTGTCAGCTTGCAGTGTCCACAGTGAGAAATGTAATTAAGAGATGGCGGTTCAGGGGAACATTTCATGAAAAGAACACCTTGCCAACTATTAAGCATGAGGGTGGATCTATCATGCTTTGGAGTTGAGTTGCAGCTAGTGGTACAGGAAACATTGCACGGGTGAAGGAAAGAATGGATGCCACTTCATGTAACACTAAAAGGCCACTAAGCCTTTTGCAGCAAATTGTAGAAGCAAACATCACACCATCTGTAAAAAAGCTGAAGCTGAAAAGAGGAGCTTCTACAACAGGTCAATGATCCTAAACATACCTCAAAATCCACTATGGAAAACCTCAAGAGACGCAAGCTGAAGGTTCTGGAACAGCCATCACAGTCCCCTGATTTAAACATCACTGATAAGTTGTGGGTAGATCTTAAAAGAGCTGTGCATGCAAGACGACCAAAGAATATTACAGAACTAGAAGCCTTTTGCAAGGACGAATGGGAGAAAATCCCAAGTACAAGAACTGAAACACTTTTAGCTGGTTATAAAAAGCATTGACAAGCTGTGACATCTGCCAGGGCAGTACTGATTATGTAGGGTGTCCAAACTTTTGCACAGTATCACAATAATGTTTTTATCTTTGTTCAATTTATAACAAAAACTATGCACTAATGTCTGCTGAAAATTTTGTGCATTTTTTCCATTTCCAAGAGAGACTGTGTTAACATCTTTTCAATTTAAAAAAAAATCACAAAAATCTGTTATTTATCAAGGGGTGCCTTAACTTTTGCACAAGACTGTGTGTACATACACACACACAGTACAAACCAAAAGTTTGGACACCCCTTCTCATTCAAAGAGTTTTCTTTATTGTGTTCTTTCTTGTGTTCTTTAGCCCAAACGCGTCTCTTCTGCTTGTTGCCTGTCCTTAGCAGTGGTTTCCTAGCAGATCTTCTACCATGAAGGCCTGATTCACATAGTCTCCTCTTAACAGTTGTTCTAGAGACGTGTCTGCTGCTAGAACTCTGTGTGCCATTGACCTGCTCTCTGATCTGAGCTGCTGTCAACCTGCGATTTCTGAGGCTGGTGACTCGGATGAACTTATCCTCCGCAGCAGAGGCGACTCTCGGTCTTCCTTTCCTGGGCCGGTCCGCATGTGAGCCAGTTTCTTTGTAGCGCTTGATGGTTTTTGTGACTGCACTCGGGGACACTTTCAAAGTTTTCCCAATTTTTCTGACTGACTGACCTTCATTTCTTAAAGTAATGAT
>JAAGKR010007397.1:20236-36980 GCA_011419295.1 Clarias macrocephalus | reverse complement strand
CCCAATTCAAACTACCAACACTTCATCAACAAACACCAAATACATCCTCATCCCCAATTCAAACTACCAACACTTCATCAACAAACACATCTTCATCACTAGTCACTATTAGAAACACTTCTTCAACAAACACTTCTTTATCCGCAAGCACAACTACAAACACTTCCTCAACAATTACATCTTCATCCCCGAGCACACTACAAACACTTCATCAACAAATACATCTTCATCCCCGAGCACCACTACAAACACTTCTTCAACAAATACATCTTCATCCCCAATTCAAACTACCAACACTTCATCAACAAACACATCTTCATCACTAGTCACTATTACAAACACTTCTTCAACAAACACTTCTTTATCCCCAAGCACAACTACAAACACTTCATCAATAAACAGCTCTTTATCTGCGATCAGAACTACAAACAATTCATCAACAAACACATCTTCATCCCTGAGTACAACTACAAACACTTCATCAACAAACACATCTTCATCCATAAGCACAACAACAAACACTTCTTCAGCATACTCACCTTCATCTCTGACCACAACTACAAACATTTCAACAACAAACACATCTTCATTCCTGAGCACAACTGCAAACACTCCTTCAGCAAACTCATCTTCATCCCTGAGCACAACAACAAACATTTCTTCAGCAAACGCATCTTCATCTCTGACCACAACTACAAATGGTTCCTCAACAAATACATCTTCATCCCCAATCACAACTACAAACACTTCTTCAACAAACACATCTTCATCCATAAGAACAACAAACACTTCTTCAGCAAATGCATCTTCTTCCACGAGCACAACTACAAACAGTTCCTCGACAAATACAGTTTCACCCCCGAGCACAACAACATACAGTTCAACAAACACCTCTTCATCTCCGAACACAATTAGAAACAATTCATCAACAAACACATCTTCATCCCCGAGCAGAAATACAAACACTTCTTCAGCAAACTCATCTTCATTGCTAAGCACAATTACAAACACTTCTTCATCAAATACATCTTCATCCCTGAACACAACTACAAACACTTCGTTAACAAACACATCTTCATCTATAAGGACAACAACAAACACTTCTTCAACGAACACATCTTCATCCCCAAGCACAACTACAATCATTTCTTCAGCAAACGCATCTTCATCTCTGACCACAACTACAAATGGTTCCTCAACAAATACATCTTCATCCCCAATTACAACTACAAACACTTCATCATCAAACACATCTTCATTCCTGAGCACAACTACAAACACTTCTTCAACAAACACATCTTCATCCATAAGAACAACAACAAACACTTCTTCAGCAAATGCATCTTCATCCACAAGCACAACTACAAACACTTCTTCAACAAATACATCTTCATCCCCAATTCAAACTACAAACACTTCATCAACAAACAGCTCTTCATCCGCGAGCAGAACTACAAACACTTCTTCGTCAAATATATCTTCACCTCTGAGAACAACTACAAACACTTCATCAACAAACACATCTTCATCCATAAGCACAACAACAAACAATTCATCAACAAACACATCTTCATCCCTGAGTACAACTACAAACACTTCATCAACAAACACATCTTCATCCATAAGCACAACAACAAACACTTCTTCAGCAAACGCATCTTCATCTCCTACCACAACTACAAACACTTCTTCAGCAAACGCATCTTCATCTCCTACTACAACTACAAACACTTCTTCAGCAAACACATCTTCATCCCCGGGCACAACTACAAACAATTCCGCAACAAATACATCTTCATCCACGAGCACAACAACAAACACTTCCTCAACAATTACATCTTCATCCCCGAGCACCACTACAAACACTTCTTCAACAAATACATCTTCATCCCCAATTCAAACTACCAACACTTCATCAACAAACACATCTTCATTCCTGAATACAACTACAAACACTTCTTCAGCAAATGCATCTTCATCCATAAGCACAACAACAAACACTTCTTCAGCAAACGCATCTTCATCTCCGACCACAACTTCAAACAGTTCCTCAACAAATACATCTTTATCCCCAAGCACAACTACAAACACTTCATCAATAAACAGCTCTTTATCTGCGAGCAGAACTACAAACAATTCATCAACAAACACATCTTCATCCCTGAGTACAACTACAAACACTTCATCAACAAACACATCTTCATCCATAAGCACAACAACAAACAATTCATCAACAAACACATCTTCATCCCTGAGTACAACTACAAACACTTCATCAACAAACACATCTTCATCCATAATCACAACAACAAACACTTCTTCAGCAAACGCATCTTCATCTCCTACCACAACTACAAACACTTCTTCAGCAAATGCATCTTCATCTCCTACCACAACTACAAACACTTCTTCAGCAAACGCATCTTCATCCCCGAGCACAACTACAAACAATTCCGCAACAAATACATCTTCATCCACGAGCGCAACAACAAACACTTCCTCAACAATTACATCTTCATCCCCGAGCACCACTACAAACACTTCTTCAACAAATACATCTTCATCCCCAATTCAAACTACCAACACTTCATCAACAAACACATCTTCATCACTAGTCACTATTACAAACACTTCTTCAACAAACACTTCTTTATCCGCAAGCAGACCTACAAACACTTCATCAACAAATACATCTTCATCCCCAATTCAAACTACCAACACTTCATCAACAAACACATCTTCATCACTAGTCACTATTACAAACACTTCTTCAACAAACACTTCTTTATCCGCAAGCAGACCTACAAACACTTCATCAACAAATACATCTTCATCCCCAAGCACAACTACAAACAGTTCAACAACAAACACATCTTCATCCCCGAGCAGAAATACAAACACTTCTTCAACAAACACATCTTCATCACCAAGCACAACTACAAACAGTTCAACAACAAACACATCTTCATCCCCGAGCAGAAATACAAACACTTCTTCAACAAACACATCTTCATCAGCAAGCACTACAAACGCTTCTTCAGCAAATACATCCACATCCCCAATTCCAACTACCAACACTTCATCAACAAACACATCTTCATCACTAGGCACTATTACAAACACTTCTTCAACAAGCACTTCTTTATCCGCAAGCAGACCTACAAACTCTTCATCAACAAACACATCTTCATCCCTGAGTATAACTACAAACACTTCATCAACAAATACATCTTCATCACCATTTCAAACTACCAACACTTCACCAACAAACACATCTTCACCCATAAGCACAACAACATACACTTCTTCAACAAACACATCTTTATCTCCTACCACAACTACAAACACTTCTTCAACAAATACATCTTCATCCCCAATTCAAACTACAAACACTTCGTCAACAAACAGCTCTTCATCCGCAAGCACAACTACAAACACTTCTTCATCAAACACATCTTCATCTCTGAGCACAACTACAAACACTTCATCAACAAACACATCTTCATCCCCAAGCACAACTACAAACACTTCATCAAACAACATCTTCATCCCCGAAGCACAACTACAAACACTTCTTCAACAAACAGATCTTTATCGCTAAGCACAATTGCAAACACTTCATCAACAAACACATCATCATCCCCAAGCACAACTACAAACACTTCATCAAATACATCTTCATCCCCGAACACAACTACAAACAATTCATCAACAAACACATCTTCATCTATAAGCACAACAAGAAACACTTCTTCAACAAACATCTATCTTCATTCTCACAAACACATCTCATCCAAGCACAACTACAAACATTTCCTCAGCAAACGCATCTCCATCTCTGACCACAACTACAAATGGTTCCTCAACAAATACATCTTCATCCCCGATCACCACTACAAACACTTCATCAACAAACACATCTTCATCCCCAATCACAACTACAAACACTTCTTCAGCAAACGCATCTTCATCTCATACCACAACTACAAACACGTCTTCAGCAAACGCATCTTCATCCCCGAGCACAACTACAAACAATTCCGCAACAAATACATCTTCATCCACGAGCACAACAACAAACACTTCATCAACAATTACATCTTCATCCCCGAGCACCACTACAAACACTTCTTCAACAAATACATCTTCATCCCCAATTCAAACTACCAACACTTCATCAACAAACACATCTTCATCACTAGTCACTATTACAAACACTTCTTCAACAAACACTTCTTTATCCGCAAGCAGACCTACAAACACTTCTTTAGCAAACACCTCTTCATCTCCGAGCACAATTACAAACACTTCTTCAACAACCACTTCTTCATCCCTGTACACAGTTTCGTCCCCATACACAGTTTCTACTACTACTTCAAACACATCCTCATCCCTGAGCAGAACTACAAACTCATATTCAACAAACATATCGTCATCCCTGACCACAGCTACAAATACTTCTTCAACAACATCTTCAAACCCGATCACAGCTAAGAACACCCTTTTACCAGCAATGAGTAGTAGTCCTGCAGTTGTAGCTGCCAAATTCAAGTTGGTCTTCAGCATCAATGAAAACTTTTATCCAGCTCTTGCCAATAAGAAGTCTACAGAGTTTGCAGAAAAAGCTAAACAAATCCGCAATCAGGTTAGTCATTGCAGTATATTAACCATGTCATCAGTTACAGTTTAATTCCTTGATTTATTTTTTCATTCTCATGTTTACTGTGTGAACACTTGTTTTCTTGTCAAGGCTTTCTGTAAATACAGTGGATTTGCTGACCTGGCACAAATATGTATGAATATGGAGCTTATGCATTGTTTGTTTGTTTTTTTTAACTTAATTTAATTCTGAGTAATTTACCTTTTTTTTTCAGCTTGAACCAATTTACAAACGATACTTCAGAAACTTCCTCGCCATAGTGATTTATAGTTTTAGGTAGGAAATTATTTATAAACACATTACTCTGAATATATGTTTTACTTCTGATTATTCTCAATTGTAACCTGTATTTACATTTCCTTTTTTTTAGTCCGGGACCAATTGTGACGAATTCCATCCTTGAGTTTAGTGCCAATGGCCGCCTCCCTACTGAGTCTGCAATTGCAAACTGCCTTGTAACTGCCAGTAAACTCAACCCAAAGTTAAACATTATTCTAAAATCTATAAAAGTCAACTAGATTCCATTCTACATCATTTTTTCTCCTCTCATTAGTATACTATGTAAGAATATTCAATTTTTTTAATAACTGATTTGTACATGTGAATATTAAGATCAACATCTAACCTCTAACACAATAGTGACATGGACAACTTCAACAAAGACTTACAAACTCAGAGGCGAAGAATATATGATTTGTCTGGAATTTAAAACATAAAACACAATACTTGTGCAAATGTTTTTATTTTTTATTTTAGTTATTTATTCTTTTATGATGGACAAGACGTTCTGGCGTTAATTGCTTAACCTTCCTTACCTGCCTTATTTTACAATTTTACCACTGCGAGAAAATGAGTAAAGACTATTTATCCATATTGTTGCTAATGAACTGTTCTAATGCCATATAGCACATGTTATTTCTCCCCTAAGTAGCTAACATAAAAAAGACTAATCATTTTTCAAGCCATAAAACGTGTACACAGATCAATTTAAAACACCTCAAAAATAAACAATTTACTAATTATCTAACGGTTTACTAATGGTTATGTCTGCAAAAGTGTTTTTCTCACATTGGGGCTAATAATATTGCATAGTGCACAAAATTCAGAAGCTGAGAAAGTAATAGACAGACAAAAAATAGCAACAACAAATTTAAGAACTTTTTTACTTTTTTACTACAGACATCTCTGTTTCTCTGATGAACTTGTCGGTAGTGGATGAGTCGGTTCTTTGAATCAGTTGGTAGTTATTTTTGTGTAATATAAAAAATGTACACACACACACACTAAACATTCGTCTCAGACACACACATCACACATTCTACACATCATACACCCGCAGAGTCACAAACACACATCCTACACATTCTACGCAATCTATGACCGGCCCAAGCGCCTGCTTTCTGGGGACACCAGAAAGATACATCCAGCCATGACGATGCCTTATACTTATCCTTATCCTGAATGACATCGTATTGAGTGACATCATTTTCAGTGACATCAGTGATGGGATCAGTGATTTAGAGGTCTTAACGTGCTCAAAAGGCACACAGGTGGCCAGATGCTTGGGCCCATTCATTGTCGCTTGCATCTATTATCATCATCATCACTCATTATTATTATTATTATTATTATTATTATTATTATTATTATTATTATTATTTCCACCTCTGCGCTCTGGACCTGTCTGACTCTTCCTGGTGTCCCGCTTCTGGTTGGAGATCTCATCACGTGGATGCCCTGGCAAATGATTCTGCCATGGCAATGACATACTGTAACACACACACTGCACACACACACACTACATACACACTACACATGTTACAAAAAGGATGTATCACCTCACCACCAAACCCGGCCCATGTGATATTAAAACATTAAGGATGCAAAACGTGACATCACATTGAGTAACATCAAAATCCAGGGCTTTTTGGAGGTCTTAACATGCTTAAAAGGCACATAAGTTGCATGTTGCGTGCGGGCGGGCGGCAATGGCGCAGGTGCTCGGGCCGGTCATAGTTGACGAGATAGCCATGACGATACCTTATACTTACTGTATGCTTAAAAGTCTGTCCTGAGTGACATCGTATTCAGTGACATCAGCTTCCGGGGGGTTTTTAATTCCTTAATGTGTTCAATGGCACACAAGCAACCAGTTCACTTACTTTCTTTACTTCTGCCATTTTGAATTTTGAATTATTAAAGTGTGTTTAATAAGACATAAAAGATCAGAATTTTTTATTATTATTATTTTACATGACCTTACCTTAGAACACATTTAATAACAAATGAATGCAGAAAACCATGAAATTCCAAAAGGTTCACATACTTTATCTTGACACTGTATATTTATAAGCTTTTATGTTAAAATATTAGATTCTAATTAATTCTGTAAAACTATAAACAATTAATGAATTCATTTATTTCGAATCAGAACTTTAACCTGGGCAGGGTGGAGGATCCCCCGAGTGGTGGCTCAGTTAATTAATGCTGTGGGTTACTCGGTTACTGATCAGAAGGTTGGGGGGTTTGAGCCCCAACACTGCAGTTGCCACTGTTGAGCCCTTGAGCACGCGCGGCCTTTAGCCCAATCTGCACCAGAGCTGCTGTAAGCTGGCTGTCCCTGCGTTCTGACCCCAGTTTCCTAACTGGGATATGTTCAAACGACCCTTCGACCTTTGACTAAATATCTGGTGAATGAAGGGCGTAAAAGGGATTGACATTTATGGAAGACTTTTACATTCACAGCTCAGTGATGAGACTATTAGCCACAGTAAATCATTTGAATGGTGCATTTAACATTTTAAAGGAGGTCGTATGCCAAATTGTCCTTTACCCCAGCCAATGGACATTAACGCTCTCACAGTTCTCCCTAAAACAAGCTGACCCTGATACACCCAGACAATAAATACTTGGATTAGTGTTGTAACTGCTTTTTCTCTTTAAACAATGAGAAGCTCCAAAAGAACATTCCTGAACTGCTAGGATGGTCGCGCTCTTCCTCCCATCTCACGTGAGCTTATTTTGTCCTGTGCCGGCTCTCGCAGCTACTGTAAATGGGGAATGTTAATTCAGGTGAAATGAAAATTGTTCATACTCCTTTTTTAATTGTCTATTTCCACATGTCCTTACCCTGCTGTGAATAAGCCCAAAGAATATGAGATGTCACTTAATAATAACAATAATCTTCTATTTCAAGCACCCTGTGTAAATAAGTAGCCACGGTGTGATCTGCTCCCAGGGGCGTTATGACATCATGGGTTTGTGTGCACTGCAGTGTCGTCTAGTTTAATTAGCCGCTCTGTGTTTTACTCTGCGACACTGCCACTGGACTGAGGCCGCTGAAACATGAGAGCCGCGCCTTCCCTGCTACCTCCTTAGTCACTTTATGTAGAATCGCCAGACTGCAAGATGATGTTCTTAACTTGTAAATTTAGACATTATTCTCACTGACATATTCACTCACTGCAGATTTTTCATCATATCATAAACAATTGATTAAAACCTACACACACATACTTCATATATGCATAAGTGGGCGTATGTATGTGGACAAAACCTGCTGCAAATGAAACATGCTCCATTACAGGAACCAAAAGAACAACAACAATAGGAAATTGTCAAAAAATGATGTGGACAAAGTACAGTATAAATCACGCTGTCAATCAGCATCAGACAACCTGCAACACAATCACACCTGGCAGCTGATATACAGCAAAACCTGGACTTGTCGAACTTGTTATACGCAGCTACTGAAAAACAACCGAAACTGAACATAGTGTAGTGCTCAAACCAACCAGAACACTGGAGAAGGAGTTTAAAACTGGGTTAGGAAATTTAATCCTATGTCACAACAATATGAAACACATAACACGACACAATTCAGAAATAATATTTTCCTGTGAAAGTCCATAAAACATATTCGTTCAGTACAGACGACACTGGAGGAGCTGTGATGCTTAATCAGTGATGCTGTTCATTTTAAAGAGCGGACGTTTGTGGATGAATTTAAAACCAGTGTTACATCTGAGCTGTGAACCCTGTCTGTCCAGTTTATCCTGTTTTATTTCTAAAATCATGTTGCTGTATATAAAATACCGAATTAAACGCATGATGAAAGTGCCTATTGTACGTATTTATCATTTCGAGGTTCTCCAGAAGGAGTTTGTTCTGGAGGATCATCTTTTTTTCTTTTTTCTTGTCGAGCATTAAATGTTTGTTTATTTCCTCTGTTCCTCTGTTCCTGGGTTGCCAGGAACTTCACGTAACTAGTGCAGCTTGGTCACATGCTTTTCATTGTTTGAATAGTTTCATACTGTTCTAACTTGCAGCATTAGTAATCTCGGGTGTGTGCCCTCACGCTGGCTACAGGCATTTCTACATTTTGTTTTGATCACATGTTCCTGCCAGCGATCTGCACTGAAATGAAACAAACTGATGCATTTAGTTGGTTTCTGTTTTACAGCTGCATGTGCTAAAGACCCTTCGAGAAATCAGACTCCAGTGAATTTTTTTTTTTTTTTAGTAAACACAGCGTTAACCCAAACCCTGAGCACAACCAAAAGCACTTCTGTAGTAGCTGCGAGATTCAACAGCATCAGTGAACCCTATAGTGGTGTCACTGGCCAATACCAGCTCGCACAGTTTACAGTAAGTTTATAAAGTATCTGTAATCAGGGAAGGTTTCATTTTGAATGCTGCCAGATTTACATGGAATTCTTCTAAACTTGAGGATGTTTGTCCCCTGGATACTCTAAATGCCAACGAGACGTAACTTTTCTCCAGTGGCTTTCTCTGAAAACAGACGTTTCTTCTGATGTCTGATGTGAATGTCTGATGTGAATGTCTGATGAATACATTAAAGTTTATTACAACTAACACACCGTGTGATGCAGAATTATTTACAACTACTCACTCACTTACTCACTTATCGTCTATTACCACTTTATCCTGTATTCAGAGACGCGAGGGGCCTGGAGCCTATCACAGGGGACTCAGGACACAAGGGACTTAGTACACCCTAGACACGGTGCCACACACATACACACACACACTCTCACACTCATTCACACGTTATATAGGGAAGTCTTTGGACTGTGGGAGGAGACCAGAGTACCCAGAGGAAACCCACCAAGCACGGGGAGAACATGCAAAGTCCATGCGCACAGAGGCGGGAATCAAACCTGAACCCCAGAGGTGCAAGGCGACAGTGCCGCCCCTTTTACTCCAATATCGTCCTAAATGTGACAAATAAAACATCCAAAGCATTTTCAGTCAGCATTTAGGAACAAGTAAACTGATTCATATTTTTTTTAAGGTATTATTTACCATATTACAAATGAAATTTCACTAACTTCCTACTGGTGACTATTTACAGTTTCAAGTGAGACATACAGTAACATATGTGGAAACTTGCTCTAAACATTTATTTTCTTTCATTTTGATAAAGTAGTCACCAACCCAACTCTCTCAACATTTGTTAATCTGGGGACCAGCAACTAAATGTTGAACATTATTATAAAATCTAAAAATAAATAAATCACTCCGGTTCCCTGTTAGTATAGAGCTTTAATACTGCATTGTAATTCTACATGAGAACATCCTCAGAACACCTCTTCAGCAAACGCAAAGTTAAACTCAAAGCACAGCGACAAATATTTCATTAACAAACAAAGCTTTAATCCCGAGCACAGGCACAAACACCTCGTCAGTAAACACATCAGTAGTTGTAGCTGCAAAATTTGCAATGAGCTTCAACATCAGTGAATATTTCACTCCAGCTCTGGTCAAAACTAAATCTAGAGTTTGCAGCAAACACTAAACGAATCTGCCATCAGGTAAGTCATTGGATTACTAATTATGCTGTTTGTTACAATTTACTTCATTAATTTGAAATGCTGGATACATATTAATTTAAGGTCAGTTTGTCTTTGAGAACAAATAAATTAAGATTTTTTTTTCATTTGAACCATTTTTTAGACGAGCCTTCGAGAACTTCCTCTGAGGAATAATATATACAGCCATGACACTGAATAGTGTGTGTGTGTGTGTGTGTGTGTGTGTGTGTGTGTGTGTGTGTGTGTGTGTGTGTGTGTGTGTGACGCACCGTTGGGGGCGGAGTCACACACTGGGAGGACAGCGCTATCCGCCCCTTCCGCTCGCGTGAGCTCACAGACGCCCCTGTTGGCTGTAGAGCCGTGATCCATGTGGGAGCACTAAGTACCTCTCATCCCTCCCCTCTGAGAGCTCGGCCAATCAGCCGTGATCTCCGGATGATCACTTTGACAAGATAAAGGGTGATTAGAGGGGAGGACTAATGTGAGGCTATCGTCATTATCAGAATGCATCTCAGGGACGATCTTGCATGTGATGTCGTCTTCCCGTGTCCAGAGTCCTTGAAGTTTAACCATCACAGTGACAATTACAGTTTCACTGTCACCAAGCGGCCTCAGATATTTTTCCTAAGCAGAAAACAATCGTAAACAAAAAAAATGTTAAATCCTGTGACCACATAAGCATCACGCCTAACATTGCACTTTACTTTAACAATATAGCCTGTAACATCGTTTTGTTTGTTTGTTTTATTTAAACATTAAAACTCTTGCATAGTGTTTTCATTCAGCACTTTGGGCAGAAATTCCTGCGTAAGGAGACATCTGTCACTCAAAATATACAGGAAGTACTGCAGCCTGATGGACATTTAAATGCCTTGAGGCTGCTACTTCTTGTAGTGACGGTTGTCTCTTTCAATCAGCAATAAGAACTTAATTCATAAACTATACCTACCTTTTCTGGTTTGACTGGATTGACATTGTGTTTTCTTGTTTTTTTTTTTTTTGGCTTTTTTATTTGTTTGTTTGTTTAGTTTTTTGTTATTTTGTTTTGCACTTTTGCCACCGTATATAACACATGACTTTGTGCAGTTCAAAAGTCTTTGAGTAGAAATTTATTTATTATTACAGTTTTAAATAAAAGTGTAAAGGATGCTGATTACCAGTAGATGGCGGTGCTGACCACATCATGGTGTTGAAGCCATTTATGAGGCATGTTACTGTATATATAAATCACAGCTCTAACAAATTTGAAAGAAAAAAAATGCACTGTGATAGTAGAGGTACATTAAATGAAAGTTTGGACAGCAGAAAAGGTCATTAAAATAGACCTACATTGTGTAATAGACTTTATTACCTGCTGCTGGTATTTATCCTGAATAAAAATAACGTCTCCTCAAACTGAAAGTAGAGATAGTGTATGTTGCTTGCTTAAAATCATTGTTTAAAATGATTTGATAAAATCTAATAGTGGCTAAATACTCGCTAAATAGCTAGCAGTTTTAACGTTTTAGCTCTTCATACAAATTAAACCCATTTTTCCACTCATGCCACAATGAGCTCTCACTATTTCTTTAGAACATATTAGCATCAGTACCCATCGTTGATGGTAAAGAGTTTGTAGAAATAGTTAAATGGTTAAAGCTGAATATAATCTGATGATCTTTAATGTAATCAGTGATATTATTATTTCAGGTTGAAGCCCATGTACATGTCTGTCTGCAACCCTGATTAGAACCCCTTATTTATTTTTATTTTTATTTTTGTTGTTTGTTTGTTTGTTTATTTGTTTGTTGTGAAATTAAGTGTTATTGGTTTCCACTGGATTGGTGGTTAATATTAGGAAATTGCACAAAATGTAACGCTAGTTTATGGCAAGATATTGAATCTACTGTTTCAATTTCATCTTATTACAATCAGTGGAAATAAGAGGATATAGAAAAATGTTTTTACGCTTTGTTTACACTAATTTGCAATTCTTTCATCATCAGCCAAATTAGGTAATTGGAGAATCATAACATCTGGTTGGACAGACATACTGTACATACAGACAGAACGTTTCCCTGCTAGTGGTCTGGAACCCAGAGCCCCAGAAAATCTACGTAGATGTTTTTTTTTCATTGTCTGATGGAGGAAAGGAGATAATAAGTTGCATGTCTGCATAACAATAGTATGAAAATCTGGGTCAGGATATGACCTACCGTGTATGAGAGGCAAAACAGAAGAGGACCAAGTACTAAGCCTTGTGGGACATGTTGCTTGTTTTTCTATGTTATATGAAGTCGTCAAAAGAGATAAAAGTAGAAAAAGTCAAGAAATCCTCCAGTAACTTAAAAAGAAAGAGTACCAGACAAGAGACAAAAATGTTGCTTGTTGACATTCTGAATGTAACCTGCTACAAACAAATCAGCAGATGAGTAAATTCTGCATGTAACCAATCCTGATGCCATAGAAAATACCTTTGATCACAAATATGTGCAGCCAGGTATGGTGAGGTCACTAGCATATTTGACCCCAATACTAAAAGAAACAAAAGAATCAGCAAATATTTCACTTTTTGCTTACAGAGATAGCCAGGTGAACTTGAAAGAGAACAACAGGCAGCAAAGCAGAAGGAAGAAAAGGTTCTGTTTGTTTTTTTTCATAAGATTATTTTATTTATCTTTGAATGCAAAGGTACTCTCTCTCTCTCCCTACAACTAACCAGAAACAAAATGATTGTGAAATATGTCAAAATTTTAAAACTAGTTTTATTAACAAAATGTAAGCTTAATTAAATCAACTTGGAGCCATCAAAACAACATGCATTTAAACATGCAATTGTGAAAACTATCATTTGATCCTTTCCAAGGCTTTTATCTGGGGAGGATTATAAGAGTAGAATAAAAATCTACATAAACATTAGTAATTAAATCATTAAATAAATCACCCACTCACACACACACAAACACATCATCAAATCTTTTTTGACCCATGTGCCTAGATGAAGCCACAAAGTCTAATGAAAAAACAAAACCATTGTGGAAAAACGAACAGTGCTAAAAAAGATGCAAACGTGTGTGAGCTTGTGAGCAGAGCGTTACAATATTGAATTCTGATTGGCTAATCGCTGCTATTAGTTCATAGATGATCATACACATTTAATATTTCATTTTAATGACAAATTATACATAATACACAACATTATTAGTATAAAGGGGATGGTAAGGGGGTTGGTGGTTAATGGTGGTTTTACAGAGTAAATCTTTACAACTTCCCCCCACATCCACCCTCAAATCAATCGCTGGGTACTGGTCTGTAGTCCCCAATGTCGTTTGGGCATGACTTCTTTGATATAGGCACCCTTCAAGTGGCACCTTCCCCAGTTTCAGGCTCAGATCAAACGTACCAAAAGCTGATCAAATCTGTTAAAGAATAGATTCAGATCATTCACCCATTCCTGGTCACCCTTAGCCTGAGAGTTGGACTCCTTATGAATAGGAATGAATGGCTTCCACACACCACTGACATTATTCTGATGCAGCTTATACTCCATCTTCTTCTTGTTGCATGTTTTCCCTTCCCTAATCTCGGTCCTCTCTGTAAAGTTTTTAGCCCCTCCTTGTTTGCTCTTTATATTAGAGTTAATCCATGGCTTGTTGTTGGGAAAACACCATACAGTCCTGGTGGGTACAGTTTTCTCCACACAGAAGTTGATAAAATCCATTATGCAGTTTGTAATTCCAAGGAGGAAGTATACGCCTCCTTGGAATTGGCATACAATAAATCCAGTGTTTTATTGTCTCTGGTGTGGCATGAAACATACTGGGTGAATGTAGGTAGAGTGGAGGATGGAGGTGCATGATTCAAATCTCCAGAGAATGAGAAGAGGGGGGGAATATACACAGCTGTTGCGATAACATGCGAGAATTCCCTGGGCAGATAGTAAGTTCAATGGATAACAGCACAATATCCTTACAGCAGATTTGCTCTTTAATAGTACTGTGACTAGACACCATCTATTATTCATAAATACTGCCGATTCTCTTCCCTTTCTCTTACCGTTTTCCATCAGTCTGTCTGCTCGCAGCGGTTGGAATCCATCTACTGCCACGGTCGTACCTGGCATTAGCTTGGTTAGCCATAACTTCGTAAACAGCATGATGCTACACTCCCAGAATTCCCTCTGATGCCAGGTAAGAGCTGCAAGCTCAACCATCTTGTTGGGTAGAGATCTCACATCCTCCATGACGATGGACAGGAAAGTTGGTCTGTAATGTCACCTTTTGGTCTGATACAGAGCAACAGCTCAGTTCCCTCATCTTCTTCTTCTTAGTTTGCGGGGAATATCCTTTTTTTTTTTTCCTGGAGTAGCACCGCTGTGTTGCTAAATGCTTACCATGGATCCCTGGTGTAAACAATAGGACCGCAGCTGTACGCAGAGGTCCCACATATGATCATAAACAAGGGCCAAAAAGTAGAAAAAGCTGAACAAACTCAGTGCCTTTGGTGTCCATAATGCACACACATACAGCGCATGCATGTATTGCCTGAAAAATAAAAAAAAACGTAAAAAACGTTTAAACTCGTCTACTGCCCACTTAATGGCAGAGCCTCCCATTCTATAGTCGCATAATTTCTCTCTGGGGGTGTAACCTTTCTACTCACATAAAGGACTTGATGTTCCTCGCTGTTGAACTGCTCAGAAAGGACTGCCCCAAGCCCGGGGACTGGCGCATATTTAACTTCATCAATCTTTCACAACAAAACAAAACCATAATAGTGTCATTAGATGTTTGTTTTTCTCCTGTCATTAATATACATTTTAAATATATTTTATTTTAATAACTGATTCATACATGTGAATATTTTAATCAAAATCTAACCTCAACAAAGACTCAGAGGCAAAGAATATGTGATCTGTCTGGAATTTAGCCCATAAAACAGAATATCTGTAAAAAAAAAAAAATATATATATATATATATATATATATATATATATATTATTATTATTATTATTATTATTATTTTGTTTTTTAAAGTAAAGACCATGAGTCCCTTGATTTAATTGTTTTTTATGGTCTGGAAGTAATAAATGGAAAGCAAAATAATATCTGTCTCTCTTATTTCCTGATTCAAACAATATAAGAAAAAAAAACAAGAGAAACATTGTGTGGAAAACTTTAAAATCTTTATGCACAAGTTTCCTTTACTGCATGTTTTTGAACCATTTCATTACTGAATTAAGAAGGGCAAATCATCTTTTACGTATATGTGTTGTGTTTGTGTTATGTATGTTTTTTCTCGTGTAAATGTTTGATTTTTCCCGTTTATGAGCCACTACTTTTTCGCGTGTGAGAACTCTCTTTCTCGTGTATTTTGCAAGCTAAAAGCTAAAGCGCAAAGGATTATGGGACTGAGGGCAAAACACAACTGAATACAGAACTGTGCCGGATATCATGTTTAATGTATAAAATTAATCGAATATTACTGTTTTAGGCACTAATAATAACTGTGTAGCAGTGCTAATGCTATTGGAGTGTTTGCCGAGTGTAAATGTCAGTGATATAAAGGAATAAAAGTCTCATTTAGACCATTAAACACTGATGTAAACCATCAGCTCCATGGCGTCTCTGTAATATACATCCATGCTTGGTATAAACGCTTGGTTGCGCTCGCGTGTGTGTATCGTGTCCTGGTCGCGCGCCGCTCCAGACTCCACTCCAGGTTTTCTGACTGTTTCCCCACATCGGCATCCACCCGACCTTCCACACGGCCGCTTCCGCCCTCAGAGTGACGTCATCAACCAGCGCCACCAGATATAAACCGGAGAGAGACGCGGGAAAAAGGAACGAGGTTGTGATTCAATGGAGGACTTTTTGCCTCCATTGACTTTGATTATTGCTTTGCCCCTTTGGTTTGGTGGCTCGTTGTATATATTTGTAGATAATTTCACTGTATGTTTGTGCACTCAGCAGTAGTAGGGGCACGGCTGCCATTTATTTTGGGAAGAGGGAATTTATTGACTGTTTTTGGTTTAGGGACTTGGGGAAGGGACCTGGATTTGAGTTTGTGTTTTGTCTTTTTTTTTTTTTTGCAGGTAATCCACCTACTAAATATAAATACCACTTAGTTTATTATTTTGTCCTGGGTCCACCCTGAATCTGATCCTCCTCCTGTTGTGTGTGTGTGTGTGTGTGTGTGTGTGTGTGTGTGTGTGTGTGTGTGTGTGTGTAAAGCAATACAAACCTCATTATTTCATCAGTTAATGACTGGA
>JAAGKR010007397.1:7500-20216 GCA_011419295.1 Clarias macrocephalus | reverse complement strand
TGTAGCAGTGCTAATGCTATTGGAGTGTTTGCCGAGTGTAAATGTCAGTGATATAAAGGAATAAAAGTCTCATTTAGACCATTAAACACTGATGTAAACCATCAGCTCCATGGCGTCTCTGTAATATACATCCACATATGGAGTTATAAGCGAGCTAATATCACAATGCTAACCGCTAGTGCTTAGCACAGGGAAACTAGCTTGTTCATTAATGTATATTAATATAATAGTATATTTGAACACATATACGTGATGTAAACAATTAGCTACATTGTTTGTGTAAAATGTCTGTCCAAATATGGACCTATAAGCAAGTTAATATCATTATGCTAAGCGCAAGTTTACTGAAAGAGCTAAGAGCAGACTAAAAGCAGACTATTAACTGTTGCCTCTCAACTAGTGCTAATTATCCCTGAGCTAATTCTTACCTGCTCCTGTTATGTGTAATGTTACAGATGGTTAATGAACAGAGGTGGAAAGTAACGGATGACGTTTACTCACGTTACTGTAATTGAGTAGTTTTTTTGTGTACTTCTACCTTTTAAATTAGTTTTTAAAATCTGTAATTTTACTTTTACTTCAGTATGTTTTGTTTGAAGTTTTGTAATTCGCTACATTTTAAATCATATTCGCTACTGAGTAAAACAAATTAATGAAAATGAAAAATAATAAAAAATATTCTGCTTTGTATAAACACTTGGTTGCGCTCGCGTGTGTGTCTCGTGTCCTGGTCGCGCGCCGCTCCAGACTCCACTCCAGGTTTTCTGACTGTTTCCCCACATCGGCATCTACCCGACCTTCCACACGGCCGCTTCCGCCCTGAGAGTGACGTCATCAACCAGGTAATCCAGCTACTAAATATAAATACCATTTAGTTTATTATTTTGTCCTGGGTCCACCCTGAATCTGATCCTCCTCCTGTTGTGTGTGTGTGTGTGTGTGTGTGTGTGTGTGTGTGTGTGTGTGTGTGTGTGTGTAAAGCAATACAAACCTCATTATTTCATCAGTTAATGACTGGATCTGGTTCTTACTGCCACCATATACCACCATTTCCATACAGTTTATAACAGAACCCTGAATCATTCTCTTGCTGTACGGCCGACACTAGACTGGGACGTGACGCCATGTTTAAGTGACCACTTTGATTTTCAAGCACAAGAAAGACAACAGCTTTATTATGCAAAGGTTCCTTCAGTTAAAAACAACTAGTGTGAGATTTATATCTGCTCATCTGTTTTGAATTCGCTAGACTGCCTCATCCCATCTTCTGAATAGTTAGCTATGTGGGCTAAGTTAGCAAAAGGGGCTTTTGTTCGGGTTCTATCTGTTCTATAATATCTGTATTATAAAGTCATTAAATATGTGTTTATACTACTTATAATATGTAGGCTTGTGTGTTTTCCTTCTTACAGTGAACTGTATGTAAATCAACCCCCTGTGTATAAGCTGATTTCTACACCAGCTTCCATCCTGAGCAGAAGGTGAGTGATCAGAAGTATTCACCCCTCTTTTCAGGAACACCACATCTTAATCAGGGGACAGGGACACACACGTCTGTCTCTTCATGGACATGATGTGTGTATTAATGAATGGGGTAGACAGGGCAAAATTGTGCAGCAGTACTTAATTATGCAATTACTTTATTATGCAGCGTTACCAAAAGCTTGCATTTTATAAAATGTATGAAATTGTGTCTGTGACAAATTGTCTTTTTAAGTCTTTTTACCAGACACTTATATTAACATCATGTCTTTATTTCTCCCCTGTTGTAGATTGTCATGAAGAGGACGGACCCTTGATCCTCTGCCTTCTTGCACCACCAACACACTACATATTTATACATGTATTTTATTAGTATTAGTATTTTATTATTATTTATAAATAAAGTCTTACTCAACTATAAATTACATAAATTTCCAATTTGCTTATTCTTCAGCAAAACAGTTAAAATGCATGTAAAGCATTGCTACAAATGACACTGAATAGAATCCGATGTTACTCCACCCTGTGTGAGGCTTATAGTAGAGGATGTGATTTTAGCATCATTAATGTTTTTCGTGCTGCCTTGGAGATGATATTAGTGACAGCTCTGTTTCAATTCGAACAACATATTCCATAATATTTATGAATACATTAATACCATACCTGTATGTTCAGCAGTTAAAGCAGAGGTTCTTAAACATTTTACAGCAAAGGACTCCATCAACTGTAAAACAAACACTTCTGCAAACATTTACTTATAGTGCAGCTCCAAAAATTAGAATACCATGCTTTATCTTTATTTATTCAATTAAAAAAGAAAAACTTGTATTTTAAATTAATTACCCATGAAGCTCATGGCCTTTTTGTTTTCATTTAAATGATTACTGCTTACATCTCCATGAAAATCCAGTATGTTAAAATATTAGAATATTTCGCTTCGATCATAAAGACTGCTGACCTAACAAGTTGTCCAGAAGACGATCATCCACACCTTCCAGAAGGAGTGTAAGCCCCATAAGGTCAAACACTCCCACCACCTATTTCACTGACCATGATGTTGCTTGATTGGCCAGCCATCTCACCTGACCTGTTTCATGGGGAAGATAAGCTGAAATCTGGGATAAATTCACATCTGCAAACATAACCAGGGTGTCTTGTTTAACTGCTTAATGCAGTGGGTTACATAGAAACCCCAAATATTAAAAACATGTAGACGTATGAATAATGTCAGCTTACACGCACGCACTGTGAATGGATTGTTCAAGAATAAGAGTATCTTATAAATGGGCAAAGAATTAAAGTACAGTGGAACCTTGGATTACGAGCATGATTCATGTGGGCTCGTGTTCCAAAACTCTTGTAAACCAAATCATAATTTTCCCAAAAGAAATAATGAAAACTCAAATTATTCGTTCCACAGCCCCAAAAATTAAATACATAAAATAATTAATACAATCTATAAAATGAAAATAAAGCACTTTAATCTGCACCTTACCTTTTAAAAAAAGTACAAATAAATCCCGACAGATAAGTGTTTCTGCGCGCAGGCGTCGTGTGTGTGTGTGTGTGTGTGTGTGTGTGTGTGTGTGTGTGTGTGTGTGTGTGTGTGTGTGTGTGTGTATGTGTGTGTGTGTGTGTGTGTAATTAGCCCCTTCCCTCGCCTCGTTTTACGCAGTAACACTCCTCCTCCCTCTCTCCACCTCGCTTTTTAAGTTTCACAACAAACACACACACACACACACAACGGAAACACCGTTTTAACAGGAAAAAAATAAATCTCTCTGACACTGACTTGAGCATACTAAGGGAATCACTGCGGTAAAGTAAAAAAAAAACAGAAACAAAACAAATGAACCAGCACCTTACCTTTGAAAAGAATCGCGACAGAGTTTCTGTGTGTTTGTGAAGCCAGGGAGGGGGTGAAAAGGCGAGAGAGCGTCTGTGCGTGTGGCAGGGTGTTTGCGTGTGTGTGTGTCAAATTACGCGCACGCACACACATAAGAGACGCTGAAAGAATTCCGCAGCGCAAGAGTGATGCTCGGTGTCAAAATAAGAGTCGCATGCGTGATACATGATACTCAGCGCTCGTAAACTAATACTTGCTTGGTTTTCGATTAAAAATGTATTAAAAATCTTTGCTCGGTTTGCGGAACACTCGTAAACCAAGTTACTCACAATCCGAGGTTCCACTGTACGCATGAACAATGCGTGTAACATTTGAAATGCAGTGTATCTGAAATAAATTTTAATATTATGCATTTTTTGCCATAATTTTAAAATGGAAATGCATTCATATGAAAAAAAAAACATACCATTACACTGGAAAAATATACAAATACACAGGACAAAAACATACATTACATGGGGAAAAAACTATACAAAAAACCGTTACAGTGCTAGGATGGTCACGGCTCACCTGAGCTCATCTGTAATCCTTGGGTAGATCCCTGTCTTTCTGAAAATAGTTTAATTAATATAAAAAAAAAATTTAAGGTATGTTCATCTTTTGGCCTGGAAAGAATGCACAGGGTTACATAATGTTAATTGTGATTATAATTTATTAATGTTTAAAAGCCATGCTTTGTGCTGATGTAAAGAAAATAATACTACAGCAATGCAATAGCTTATAATGTGATAATGTGAAAATCAGATTTATTGTATTCAGATATTATTAATTGCCAAACTTCTGCATTATGTAGCAGTTTAACACACTCTATTGAGGGCTAGACAGAAGTTCCTGTGGGTGTTTGTATGAATGTCTTAGAGAGCACTCTGACCACAGCCTTGAAAGAACATTTTGTTACATATCAATCTCTTGCTGTGATTTCAAGTTGTTTGTCCAAATAACTTGCCAAGCTGTGATTTGCTCTCAAGGCCGATTTGATATCATGACACCCTGGTGGTATGTGTACTGCAGAACCCTCTAGTTCAACAGCCCACTTACCTGCTCTTTATTTTACTCAGCCACTGCCACTTGAATGTGACCACTCCTCATCGGCTACCTGTGCACAACGGTGAGTCGTTACTTTCTTTCCACTTTATGTAGAATCACGAGACTGAAATATGCTACACTTTCAGTTTCTTAAAAAAAAATTTATATACATATTAAGACATTATGCTCACTGAAGTATTCACTCACTGTATATATAATGCTTACAGTTGATTAATAAATATACATACATACTTTATATATATATATATATATATATATATATATATATATATATATATATATATATATATATATATGTGTGTGTGTGTGTGTGTGTGTGTGTGTGTGTGTGTAAGACCTGCTCAAATTAAACATGCTCCCTTACAGGAGCAAAAATTACAACAATAACAATTGTAGTTTTTAAAAAAAAAGCCATATATACTCTCCATATACTGTGTGTATATATATATATTTCTTATTTTAGGTTATAAATATCACAATGGACTGGAGCCTGAGACGGCTAATGGCCATTTTGTTTGGTAAGTCTTCTCATTTTTGCTTGTTTTTGGAATGAGAATATTAATTCCATTCAGTTTCCACAATCACTTACTCTACATGATCCTGCTGAAATAACATACTCAGTTAATGAATATGTACACTTAATATTTATTATATTTTGCTACATTTTTATTCAAATGCATACACAGTAAACTAAACACAGTACACGCTAATAGGTAATTGTCAAAAGCCATGTTCTCATCTCACTATGCATTAAACAACCTACAACAGAATCACACTTAGCAGTTGATATGAGGCAAACCTTAGCCTTCCCAAACCAGTTCCCTCATACCTGTATTAGATACAGTGGATAGATGGACGGACATTATTGATCCTGTGAGGGACATTATATGTTACAGCAGCAGCAGGTTACACAAATAGTAGTAAGAGTAAATGATATACATATACATATATATATATATATATATCCTGTGACAGAATGAACGCCGCTGCCTCTGTAGGGGATCATGAAGTGGGTGGGTGGATTTTCCACGATTGACAGGAGTTTGTTCTGTAATCCGTTGTCTCTCACTGTCTCCAACCTGTGCAGTTTGTGTCCGATTATGTATTCTAGCCTTGCAGATGATTTTATTTATCTCGCCTGCATCCTTGGATTTGCTCCCCCAGCAGACCACAGCACTGTAAAGGGCACTAGCCACAACAGACTGATAAAACATTCCCAGCATCCTGCTGCATACATTGAAGGATCTGAGCTTCCGCAGGAAATAAAGTCTGCTCAACCCCTTTCCTCAAGGTGTTTGTCCTCCAGTCCAATCTGCTGCTCAAGTGAACACCCAAGTACTTGTAGTATTTACACAACCCCAACCTCCTCACTTATCAAAGTAACAGGTTTAATCACAGTTTTACACTTCCTAAAGTCCACTAAAGTCTTCTATAGTCTGACTCCTGTCCGTCCCTGAAACTGCCATCAGAGTCATCAGAGAACTTCTGCAGGTGGCCGGTCTCAAAGTTGTTTAGATTATGTACAGATTAAACAAACCAAATATAAGATCTAACATCTGTTCATAAACAAATTTGGTTTGTTGTGACAATTTAAGTAAATATAAATAAATATTTTCACTTGCTAAGATATAACTTTTGCAGTGTTAAGGCTGAACCTGTGGTTGAAGTTAAGAACAATTATCTCGTGTGCTGTGAGTTTGAGTGAGGAGTCGCATTAATGTAACAACAATATGTGTAATACGGTTTTGGCTGTACATGCACGTAGAAAATGGGATCCTATTTCACATCAATATGAAACATTATTTCATTACAGATGATTCTGGAGGAGTCGCTTTTTACTGTCATCCTGTTTATTTTAATGAGTGAATTTTTGTTGATACATTTTATATCAAATGCTGAACATGAGCTGCAAATCATTTATCCTGTTTATCCTGTTTATTTTATAAAAATCATTATTTCTTTGATCTACTGGAAATACTGAATTAAACACATGATAAAACTGCTTACTGTAATTATCTGTTGCTTTGAGGTAGTTGGGAAAGAGTTTGTTCTGGAGGAGCATCGTTGTAATTTTCAGAATATCTGAACATTTTAAATGAAAGTCTTGCTGTAAGACCAATAAATAATTTTTTTTATTAAAATTTTTTTTACAATAGAAATATGTTCAATATTGCTATGTACAACACTGTGCAATACCACTGATATTTATTTGACACAACTCCACATCCTATTTAATTTCTTGTTATTTATTTCTTTTTGTTGGTTTGTTTGTTGTTTTTTGTTATTTGTCTCACATGTTGTATGTTGTTGTCATCTCTGGAAGCTTTTTTTTCTTCTGTTTTACAGCTGCATGTGCTACAGCAGACACTAATATTCAGCCTTCAGTGAATATGTTTTTAGCAACATTGTCATCAACCCCAAGCACGACTCCCGAAGTAACTCCAAGCACTCCTGCAGTAACTATAGTATTTAATGTGGTCTTTAGCATCGATGAACCCTTTAATACTGCACTGGCCAATACCACCTCTTCAGATTTTGCAGCAAGAGCTAAACGTATCCGCGATCAGGTAAGGTTTTATTGAAACTGCTTCGAACTGTAAATTAATGAATTCTTCTAAACTTGAGGGAATGTGTGCTCTGTGTATTCATAATACACATAATGTAACTCAGAGAGCTAAACTTTTCTCAATGGGGATTTCTCTATACACTGTAAAAAAAAAATTTTAAACGGTAAATGTTACGGTAAAAAACTGGCAGCTGTGGTTGCCAGAAGTTTACTGTAAAAAATCCAGGATTGCACTCATTTTAATTGTTCTTTTTTTCGAACCTGGTCAGGAATCAAACCCAGACCCTGGAGGTGCAAGGCGACCACTACACTACACTACACTACACTAACCACTACACTACCATGCTTGCTACATAAGTGTTTTTATACGGTAGACGTCTGCCAAATTTACGGTTAATTTCTTTACAGTGCAATAACGGTGCTACCGTATTTTTTACGGTAAAATTCTGGCAACCACAGCTGCCAGTTTTATACCGTAAAAAAAGTGTTTTTTTTTTAGGAATGGTTCAATTGTGACAAATACCAGCCTTGAGTTTAGTGGCGTCAGCCCAACTCTCTCTACAGTAAAACACACCCTTGTTAATGCTGCGACCAGCAACCCAAATTTGAACATTATTGTAAAATCCATAAAAGTCACTCAGGTTCCAGGTCAGTAAACAGCTTTAATAAATACTGCATGTAATTGGGGAATGATATGTAACATTCTAATTCTAATTAAACCTTTCAATCAACAGTGACAAACACCTTTTCAACAATCACAACTTCAACCCCAAACACCTCCTCGACAAACATTTTAGCCCTACCTGCGCAATTCAAGTTGGGTTTCAGCATCAAAGAAAGCTTTTATGCAGAGCTGGTCAATACCAATTCAATAATGTTTGCAAAAAAAGCTAAACAAATCTGCAATCAGGTAAGTCATGTAATGTAAGTTATATTTTAATAATCATTCTGTCCGTTATTTATTTGATTCAGTTAAACAACAGGATATTTGCCATCTGAACAGTTCTCTTGTATTATAATAGTCAATACATTTAATGTCAGTTAGTATCAGATGTGGAAAGAGTAAAAGAACTCAGAACCAAACCTTTATCAGCCTCTTTCAGCGTCACAAAATTATAATACAAAACATAAAGGAAAAGGTAAAAGAATGGAGCGTTTCGGGGGATGGGGAGCACACCTGAGCACCTACTCCGCTCTCTCTCCTTCTCACACACACACACACACACACACACACACACACACCTCCGCAGCACACACACTGGGGGAGGGGCGGCAACTCTTAAAAGGACAACACACATACATAATGTGGTCTACAACATAGTAATGGCTGGTACAATGGCCGGGGGTTTGATCATAAGAATCTGATGGCATTTCGCTTTCAGCTGGGTCGCATCACTGGATCTGTTTTGTCTCCATCGTTCTTGAGAGTTTAAAGCGTTTGTGTTCACTGGTTCAGTGCACTGGTCTCCAGGTGCAGTTTTTTTCCTTCATTGTTGCATTATTTTTATTATTTTTCAATTGTATTCATTTATTTTTTACTCAGTAGCGAATATGATTTAAAATGTAGCGAAGTAAATGTAATTCGTTACTTTCCACCTCTGGTTAGTATTTAACAACAAATAAATGAGTTTTATTTATTTTTTTCCCAGATTGAACCATTATATGAGCAAGCCTTCGCAAACTTCCACTCCATGGTGATTCATAGTTTCAGGTGATATATAACTACATGAATCTGAATAATTATTTTTATTCATGAATGATAACAGAATTTCAACCTACATTTATAAATGTTTGTTTGCTTTGTTTGTTTGTTTTTAGGAAGGGTTCGATTGTGATAAATTCCAGCCTTAAGTTTAATGCCACTGACCAACTCCCAGCTGCATCCGCAATTAAAAACATCCTTGTTAATGCTGTTTCCACCAACTCAATGTTGAACATTATTCTAAAGTCTATAAACGTCTACTAGATTCCAGGTCAGTTTACAATGTCAGTTTTTTTTTATATGTCTTCAAATACACAATGATCAGCCACAACATTAACACCATGAGTAAGTCTGATCCAGGGAGCCCCCACCCCATTACCCACAGCACCCAGAGAATTTGTTGCCAATATCCTGGTGCTGCCCAGTGACACAAGGGGAACCTCTACAATATTGGGCTTAATGCTTTGCTTTCCAATGTTATAGCTAATCTGACAATATAAGCAAGGTAGCACACTTAGAAACTAAGCGGGTGTTAATAGAAGTAGGGTCTTTTCATGCAAGATGATTTTTTTAAATCAAATTTGTCAGGTGGCTTTCAGGACATGGTAGTGATGGGATGGAGGTGCTGTAGCATCTACAGAAATATACAAAAATGTATGTTTTTTTAGCATTTTGTTCATGTTTTGATGCAGTTTGGATGCATTTTTTTGGCGTGGGGGGGGGGGGGATTTTTGTCGGTCTACATGCCATTCGGCACATCAGGTGACAGTTACGTCTCACTGCATAACTGGCGATTCTGTGGCAGTTACTTAAGGTTTTGGGGGTTACTTAAGGAGCAGTGTAACTAGTGCTATTCTGACCATGTGTCTTACCATATCTGCTATTTCATCATGGACAGCAAGTTAGAACATAGAATGAATGTGGAATTCGGCGTGAAACTGGGGAAATCTGCTACAGAGCTTGATGATTTGGCAAGTTTACAGCAATGCTGCAAAGAGTCATTCAAGGTGTCTTCAAGAGTGGAAGAACATCTCTGGAAGACGACGAAAGATCAGGAAGACCTTCAACAGGCTTAACCTCCGAAAATGCCGAAACCATTCAGTGCAAGACGATCATCCACAGAGATGAAGAATTCATCCCCAGGAGAAAGACCGCCAACTGCAAATTCTACTGACAGGGTTTAAGGCATTTGAGGGAGGGCATAGGGAGAAAACGACCGGATCTGTGGAACACAAATCTCGAAACTTTTTAATATACTTTTAAATAAGAATAAATAAATGTATTACTGTATGTCTATTATTCATAATTCTTGTGCCTTGTTATTCTAGTATTGAATCTCACAGTATTTGTTCTTCTTTTCAACCAGACATTCAGATTCAAATAAATCCTATTCATTATTATCTTAGCATCTGACATGAGCAGTGACTTGTCCTCACTGTCCTAAGAATGTTTGCATGTAAAACGTTTATCTTTTAAGCCATGTGTGTCAATTAGTGCCTTATTTTCCTGACATAATTTGTCTTCTTTAATTTTGCTGTCCATAAGTTTACTTACTCATTGCTTCCCTTATGACACTGTCTGGTTGATGCTGCTTGCTTTTTCTGAATCCTTTTTTCTCTTAAAATTAAACAGCCTTTTGTATTTCTGTAAATTGTCTAGTACAAAAATTGTCAAGAGTAAAATGGTTAAAATTGATTTCAGTCACAATTTGGACAGTGAGCTGTTATAGCACTTTATGCCACACTTCATCTCTCTCTATAAATTACCTGAAAGGACACAAATCAACTTCAGTACAAAATATATAAGATTTGATCATCGATTTGAAGTCAATGTCAATGTAAACATAACAGCAGAATGTCTTTAGCTACACATGTGAAATGGGTATTTAATCATTCTCCAGTTTCAGAATGGGTATTTTATCAACAGTACCTAATTAAAAAGAGTTAGAGGGATATCAGTTTTTTTTATCGATTTCTTTTTAACAGTAGGACCATTTTAAAATATTTTTGCTCTTTATTTCCAAAATCAAATAGCAAAATTATATTGTATATAAAAGGTGAGTAAAAGGTGAGAGAGAGAGAGAGAGAGAGAGAGAGAGAGAGAGAGAGAGAGACTAAGGTAAGGAGCTTGCAGTATGCACGTCAATCAACAATGCAATCCTGCAGCTATGCCTGTGACTTGGTTATGATCACATTATATTTTATTTTATTTTATTTTATTTTATTCATTTATACATTGCATTATATATACATTCAGTATGTTAGTAGCGGTACATTCAACTTAATTAAAATAATTTAAAAAGCAGGATTTTAAAGGTAAATGCAAATTTACCTACCAGTTTACCTGCCACACTGATATTCATGTGTCAATGCACAGTGTGAACAGCAAAATATTAGACCCACTGTGTGGATTAAGCTTTTACCTTTTTTCCTTTCTTGATTGTATCTTCATGTTTTTGAAAAATGCTGTGGATAAAACCAAATACCAGGAGAAATAATTCAAAAGTAATGATGTATTTCAAGTTGCCAGCGCGAAATAAAAAGCCAAGCTGTGATTGGTTGCCAGGGGTTTTTCCACATTGTGGGTTTGAAACCATTTTAGTATCTGCACTATAACGTCACTAGAACACTGCACACTTGCTTCCTGTGTACACAGGTGAGTCATTACTTTATTTTGTCTCTAGACACATAAATACATAGAAGTTCACTGTATATTCAGTGGACATAAAAAGTTTACACACCCCTGTTAAAATGCCAGCTACAGGATTGTAGGAAACATGGTGTGGTGTGAGGTGTGATGAGAGCTGAGAGACCAGTGAGTGCTGGGCCACTGTTAGCGTTGTAGGCAATCAGGGCTTTGAATTTGTGGTGGGGAGCACAAGTTGTGAAGCCCACTCTTCTATGCACTCTGATTAGCTAACTGCTACCCAAAATGCAGAAACATTTAAATGTCATCATCACTTTGGACTTTTGCAGATGACCAGTAGATGGTGTTGCTCACCAATATTCAGTGCTGAGGAATTTTGATGTTTAGCTTTAGAAATGTTGGTATTTAGAGCTTTTTTTTTTTTCAAGACATTTTCTTAGTCACATCTTACAACAAACGCCATTGTCAAAGAGCTTCCAAAGCATCAGAGCAATGCCATGGTTAAAAGGTATCAGTCAATAGGCTATAAAAGAATTGCCAAGGCATTAGATATACCTTGGAACACGGTGGAGACACACCTCATCAAGTGGAGAAAATATGGCGCAACAAGAACTGGACGTCCAAAATTGATAGAAAGACGAGAAGAAAACTGGTCAGGGAAGCTGCCAAGAGGAACATTAAAGCAGCTCTAGAAATTTCTGGCAAGTACGGCCTGTGTAGTACATGTGACAACAATCTCTTGTGTCCTTCATATGTCTGAGCTATGGGGTAGGGAGAAAAAATAAATCCAAGCCTGGCTAAATTTTTGCCAAAAACACATTTGAAATCCCCCAAAATCATGTGGGAAATCATGTGTTATAGACTGATGAAACCAAGGTTGAACTTTTAGGCCATAATGTCAAAAGGTATATTTTCCGCAGAAAACAAAGTTACATGTCACAAGAAGAACATCATATGCACAGTGAAGCATTGTGGTGGCAGCATAATACTTTGCGGCTCTTTTTCTTCAGCCGTAACTAGGACGTTAGACAAGATGGATGGAATTTCAAATACCAGTTTCAAAGAAGGCTGTGCACAAGAGGTGGCCTCACGGATTTGAAGCATTTTTGCAAAGAAGAGTGGACAAATATTGCCACCCCAACATTTTCTTTTTTTTTTTCTTTTCTTTTTTTTACTCCCCTAAAAGATTTACTTTTCAATTGCATTGTACAGATTATAGGTTACATTAAAGGTGTAAAAACTCTGAAATTACTTATCTTGGTCTCATTTTTTTACATCACAAAAGCCTGACGTTTTAACAGGTGAGTGTAGATGTTTTATATCAACTGTGTGTGTAAGGTGGTGGCTTTTGGTTATAGCAGTTGTGA
>JAAGKR010007397.1:0-2500 GCA_011419295.1 Clarias macrocephalus | reverse complement strand
ATTTCATACCAGTATGAAACATATAACAGAATACTATTAAACAATAATGTTTTCCTCTGAAAGCCTATAAAACATTTTTGATTACAAAGAATATTGGAGGAGTCACAGACTCTATGCTGTGATTATTCCCTCTCATTTCCCCTATACCTGGTTGGGTTGCCAAGCACTTCACTTGTAACCTTGGGCAGATTTTACTCATTTTTAACCTGGTCTCATTTGCAGCATTAGTGCATATATCATGTGCATATATTTTTTATTTAATATTTTCAGCTACAGAGGTTATATACAGAAGTTTTTGACCTTGCTGTGCTTTCCTGCACATATTCTGCACCACTAAAATAAAACAACATTTTTTAGAGGTGCTTGCTATTTTAATGTGCTTACTTTGAACATGCAATTATTTTTTTTTCTGTTTAACAGCTGCATGTGTTACAGCAGCCACTTCAAACACTGCAGTGAATACCTCTTTAGCAAACACAGCCTTAACCAATACCTCATCAACCGCGAGCACAACAACAGGCTCTTCTGCAGTTGTAACATACAATGTTGTCTTTAGCGTCACTGCAATCTTTCCTACAATACTGGGCAATACCAGCTCTCCACAGTTTACAGCACAAGTTAGAAGTGTTTGCAATCAGGTAAGGTTTCATTGAGAATGCATCCATATGTAAATTAAGTAATCCTCTTACTACCAAATGGGGCTTTCTCTAGAGACAGTGTGTGTTGTAGACATGTATGATGAATCCTGGGAAGTTGGCAAACCAAATAGCACGATAATGTATGAAACGGAAAACCAGCATGTATGAACAAAAAATTTAATCTATAAACTTTTTTTATTTAATTATTATTTATTTTTCAGGTTGAACCATGTTACCGGAATATCTACAAAAACTTCCTTAAGATGAATATTTATAGTTTTCAGTAAGATGTTTTGTATAGAGGCATTATTCTCATATTTTATTCTTAAGTTTGGGGAATTCGAAATTTCAACCTCTATCTATTATTGTGTTATTTAGAAAAACCGGAAGTGTGATAAATTCAAGCCTGACCTTTAATGCCAGTGGCTCCATTCCCACTGTGGCGCAAGTAAAAACAATCCTTCTTAGTGCCAGAAGTGCAAAGTTAAACATTATTGAAAAATCTGTAAGAATCACCCTGGTTTCAGGTGAGTGTGCAGTCTTAATGAAGATTAGGTTATAATAAGGATATGATGCATGTGGACATTCTAACTCTATCTGAACATCTCAACCAACAGTGAAAAACACCACCTCAACAAACACAACTTTAACCCCAAAGCAAGCTACAAACACCTCGACAAACACAAATTCAACGACAACCGACTCAACAACAAACACGAATTCGACCCAAAGCACAACAACCAACAACACCTCAGCAAACACAAATTCGACCCAAAGCACAACAACGAACAACACTTCAGCAAACACAAATTTGACCCAAGGGACCACAACGAACAACACCTCAGCAAACACAAATTCGACTCAAAGCACAACAACCAACAACACTTCAAATTCGACCCAAAGCACAACAACCAACAACACTTCAAATTCGACCCAAAGCACAACAACCAACAACACTTCAGCAAACACAAATTCGACCCAAAGCACAACAACCAACAACACTTCAGCAAACATAAATTCGACTCAAGGCACAACAACCAACACCTCAGCAAACACAAATTCATCCCAAAGCACAACAACCAACAACACTTCAGCAAACACAAATTCGACCCAAAGCACAACAACCAACAGCACTTTATCAAACACAAACTCGACCCAAAGCACAACAACCAACAACACTTCAGCAAACACAAATTCGACCCAAGACACCACAACCAACAACACTTCAGCAAACACAAATTTGTCCCAAAGCACAACAACAAACAACACTTCAGCAAAGACAAATTCGACCCAAATCACAACAACCAACAACACCTCAGCAAACACAAATTCAACCCAAAGCACAACAACCAACACTTCAGCAAAGACAAATTCGACCCAAAGCACAACAACCAACAACACCTCAGCAAACACAAATTCGACCCAAAGCACAACAACCAACAACACTTCACAAAATTCAACTCAAAGCACAACAACCAACAACACCTTAGCAAACACAAATTCGACCCAAAGCACAACAACCAACAACACTTCAGCAAACACAAATTCGACTCAAAGCACAACAACCAACAACACTTCAAATTCGACCCAAAGCTCAACAACCAACACCTCAGCAAACACAAATTTGACCCAAAGCACAACAACCAACAACACTTCAGCAAACACAAATTTGACCCAAAGCACAACAACCAACAACACTTCAAATTCGACTCAAAGCACAACAACCAACACTTCAGCAAACACAAATTCGACTCAAAGCACAACAACCAATAACACTTCAAATTGGACCCAAAGCTCAACAACCAACACCTCAGCAAACACAAATTTGACCCAAAGCACAACAACCAACAACACTTCAAATT